>CAJVGC010000001.1:69375260-69519924 GCA_910822075.1 Senecio squalidus | reverse complement strand
TGATGATTCCCACACCGTCCACATTTTGGATACTTACTCTGAGTACCCGGGGTCACCGCAACATAAGACTGTACAACATGAGGAGTATCGTGCCTCCTAGGCTTCTTCCTCGAGTCTCCATGACGGAATCCACCAGTCCGTTTCCCCCCCGGTGCTATGCCTAGCTATCATAGGAGGTAATCTACCATCACGGACCGCATTATGGGTCAACGTAGTCGCGAGCTCTACAGCGCTCTGAAAAGTACAAGGCTTCGAAGACATAACATTATCTCGAATCTCCTGAGATAATCCCCGAACATAGCGACTAATCCTCTTAGACTCCGGACGAACCAAGTGAGGAACCAACTGTGACAAAGCATAAAATCGAGTAGTGTATCCCAAAATATCAGACCCAATCATCTCCAAACCCCACAACTCCTGCTCTAGCCTCTCGAGCTCCGCCTCAGGCACATACTCAGTAATAATCAACTCCTTCAACTGCTCCCAACCCATCACATCGGTCTCTGCACGACCTCGAACACTCACAACGGAATTCCACCAAGTCAATGCAGTACTCTGAAACACAAACGTAGCATATCGGACCTTATCCTCCTCTGCGCAACCCACTGTACTGAAAATAGACTCCAATTTCTCCATCCACTGAAGTGTCCCAATCGCGCCCTCAGTACCCCTGAACTCGGGAACTTTGCATCCCATGAATGTCTTCAGTGAACATCCCCTCCGTGGTGTGTCATCAAGAATGATAGTACGACGAGTGGAGTTATCACCTCCTGATCCACCGCCCGTACCCTCGGGACCTCCACCTCTAGCAATAGGCTCAGGGTCACCCTGATCTGATCCACCATTACCGTCACTGCTATGAACCGTACTCTCCCTAATCTGGGCAACAATAGTAGGTAACAACTCCGCTATCTGCTGGGCTACGAGCTGAGCCAAATCTGGTGTAGTCTGTGGACCCGAATCATCAGTCCTCGTAACATGAGTAGGACCACTAGTCCTCGTGACTGGAGTAGATCTCGTGACTGGAGTAGGACCACTAGTCCTCGTGACTGGAGTAGGACCTCTAGCTTTCACACTCGGACGACCACGGCGTCCTGACTTCCTAGGCGGCATCGTCCTAAAAGTAGAAACGTGTTAAGCAAAATAGGCGAAAAAATAGAGTTAGATGATAAAAGCAAAAGCGAGGAAATAAACACATAAAGCAAATAATGCACACATAGTAAATCAGAGAAAAATCGATTGTAAAGCCTCCGGTCATAGTCCAAGTGATTTTCTTCATAAAATCACTCGGTTCGCTATAACCATTAGCTCTGATACCAATTTCTGTCACACCCCGCTTAGAGCGGAAACACGGAGCGTTCCAGTTAAAGATATCAAGAGTCAAGGATTACAACATACAACCATAAACAAAACATCGAATCATATTAATCATGCCTCAAAGTTTACAAATACAATACATAGTCAAAGTAAACTAAATGTCGAATACAAAATACAATACAAATGTCAATACGCGGATCATACAGGAATTACATCAAGCAAAACGAATTCCAAATACAACAAATATATGATCCCAAAATGTGCAAGGCATGATCAACTAAAATCCTCAAACTCCTGAAAAAGCGTTAAAACGACATCAACACAATGTTGGTGAATTATTCGCAATATTAAATAAAAGTTGACCCAATAAAAGATTTAATAATCAATTTAAGTTTCAAAAGCATATCTTGATTTATAACCCTAGTGTGAGTATAGATGCCAAAGATTAAACATACACTGAACCTGACCACCAATCCCTTAACCTAAGGCGATGCTAAGCCAAAGGCAACAAACAATCATACGGCCATAACATCCACTCATAGGGACGTCCTATCGAGCAATGAGGGTAGGTCAAACCCATATAGATCTATATATATATGCAACCGTGGGCAAAAGCTAACAAGTGTATAAGGGGGGCTTACCAAAGCCTAAGGAGCATCTTAATCTAAGGTGATACTAATACACTAGGCAAACAAGATATACATCATACAATAGTTCAAAATACGCTTTCCAGCCCAAAATAGTAAGAGAAAAGGGGCTACGAATAACTCACAAGATAAGCTCGGCAAGATATCGGGTAAATAATCAATAGGGAGCTAACACTCCGCCGCCTAAGTGCCCTAAAACAAATATAACATAGTCTAAGTATCTCAATAAATACAGTACGGTTTAGCCTTGTCGGTTAAGTTTAATGTTTAAGATTTATTAAAGTATTCCAACGATTTCCAAGTCGTGTCGTGATGATGAATCCAGGTGACGATGTTCCGCGTCGATAGGGACGATAGGAAGATATCGATAATTTCACATCATAATTGACTATTAGAAAGGAATAACATTCCGAGCCGAAAAATGACTACCAGGAACATCAGTTGAAAGGAATACTGTTACCAAAGTTTTATTGAGATCGAACAAAGTCAAAGTCAAAGATGTTGACTTGGTCAAAGTCAAAGATGTTGACTTGGTCAAAGTCAAAGATGTTGACTTGGTCAAAGTCAAAGTCAACAATTTGAAGGAAAGTCAAAGTCAACGTAGAAGTCAAATTTTTGACATTTTAAAGAGTTTAAAATATTTTGAATGAAAATAGTTTGAGAACGATTTTAAAAGAGTTTAACGAAACAAATACAATATTTATCATCATTTGAGATTACGATCGCATTTTTGAGAAAAGTATATTTATCAAAAATATATACGTTTAGTGAGCATAATAATAATAAATATTATGTTTATGATAGCGATTACGTTTTTGAGTCCAAAAACGTATATTTGTTAATAGTTACTATTTTTACGTATAGTAATATAATTATATGTGTTTTAACGTGTTTATATAACGTCTTTTTAGTCAAAAAGTACATAATAATTACGAAAAACGTTCCGGTAATTTTAATAAAATTATTTTAGTAAAATCTATACATTTTTATGTCCCATAAACTGAGATGTCAAGATTTTATATTTATTACGCATTTTAAATTGACTTTAACGTTTTAACGTTTTAAATACGTTATAAGTTTAAATAAATAGCTAAAAATGTCAAATAAATATTACAAGTTCACTTTTATATATTTTATACCTTATTACAGAATATAAAGTTATGAGAATTTTTATAAAAGTTTTACTTTATAGTTTTAACCATTTAAACATTATTTTCGGCATAATTAACGTTATATTTAACCGATTTTTACGTAAAGTCAGAGTATGGTCAACATTAATAACGTCCAATAATTTCGCTTTTTAATTACGATAAAGATGGTGAGTTCAAAAATATAAATATTACGTCAAGAAAACGAGATATTAAGATTTTAAGGAAAAACGAGTACTACCGACGTCCTCCGCACAATCTACACGATCTCCGAAAAATCCGAAAATTTCCGACAAGTTAAAACTCCTGAAAACGTAGATAACGCAACAAAAATGAAGGTTAACGGGTCAACGGGGTGAAAGAAAAACGAAAACGAAAGTCGAAACGGTAGAAAAACGAGTTGTCTAGGAAACTGACCTGGATGGTGTCCGGACAAGCAGCCCCGTCACCGGGTAAAAGTGACCCAGCTCGGTCTCGTGTCCGAGCAAACAGCCCCGTCACCGGGTAAAAGTGGCCCAGCTAGGTCTTGTCTCCGAGAAAACCGCCCCGTCACCGGGTAAAAGTGACCCAGATCGGTCTCGTGTCCGAGCAAACAGCCCCGTCACCGGGTAAAAGTGGCCCAACTCGGGTAGATCGCGACCTGGTCGAAAATTACGAAAAAAAACTTTTTTTTTGTTAGATACGCTTAGCATGGATTCAAGGGGTTTTAAGGGTGTTAATATAACATACTTACAAAGGGTTTTTGGGTGGTTAGCACGTGTGAAAGGTCCCAAAACCGAATTTGCTCGTTAACGACTCCAAACCGAAATATGAAGATGAAACTTGATTTTTGGCTTCAAAGCTTGATGATTCTGAGTTGTTTCACTTCCAGGGAGTTTCTAAATGAGATAGGGTAGAGAGAGATGGAGAGAAAAACGATTTAGAGAGAGAGATGAGTGACTTTTGATGTGTGATGTCTTTGGTGATAAAAGAAAAAGAAAAGCAAAGGGGGGGCCTTGTTTGGACTTTGGAAATCAACACAAAATGCAGAGATTTCATTGAGATTAGAAGTTATCCATGTTCCCAAGGCATTGACAAAGAAAAAGTAACTTTTTGGTTAAAAAGGACTAAATTTGTAAAAGATTTACCGTTAGTTACCGTTAGAGGACTAACTTTGTAATAGATTAAGTTAGATGACTAACTTTGTAATAGATTAAGTTAGAGGACTAACTTTGTAATGAAATTTTGAAATATAATTTTCTTAACCGACGATTACGGCGTAAACACACTACTTTAATAACGTGAGTATACTAACTATTAGGCACTTAGGTGAATCTAAAGCTTCCGTCTCGAGAGACAAAGTAAACAAAACACATAAACCCGACTCAAATGCATAAAACGTGAGTAAAATAAAGCGAAATGCAAGGGTCCAAATCATTGCGAATAAAAAGAGTAATAATCGATAAATGAAATATACCTTGAAAAGACGGATTGTCACAAATATACTAATAATCGGCTGATTCGAATGACTCCACTTCTAGCGATATGATCCTAAAAGCCAACAAATCCTTAGAAAAAAAGATTTGCTTGTTTCTAGGTTGCTAAAGTAGTGTATATACCTTATAGATGAAAACCACAAAATATTTTGCGTTTCTAGGTTAAGAAAATAAACAAAAATCCAAAAAGATTTTATTTCTATGTTTATATTCTTCGTCGTCACGTATTGCACAAGAGTATAAGGTTTTGCCTCGTGTTTTCTGAAAAACTAAAAGAATTTATCAATTTAAAGAACAAAACACGTAAGTGGTTCTCTGTAAGTCAGGTTTACAAAGTTAAATGATTGGATCTCGAAGAGTTTAACACTTCCTGGAAGTCAAGACTCGAAACTGACCTTCATGGAGTTGTGTTGCTTAAAGATGAAGACTCGAAGCACAAGAGATTCAGGATACATCGATTGTAGACTTGAAGATTGTGAGGGATACTTCGTTGAAATCAAAGAAACAACTCTCGATCTCACGACATACAACCTTCGTTGAAGATTTGTCGAAAGTACAAGCTACACCCAAGGGGGAGTTTGTTGGTGCATATTCGTCATTGTTTGTAGTGTACGTAGTTTAGAAACGTGTCGTGAAGCCTAGCATGTATATAGATCGGGTTGTAAAGTGTTTCGTGCTTTTATTGGTTGTTACGCAAGTGTGTTGCACAAGCTTAGTAATATCAATCATTCGGTTACTTGAGTGTTACACCAATATAAAGTCACTTTAAAGTCTTTCCGCAACTTTCTAGTGATTGAGTCCAAATTTCAGTCCAACGAGGACGACCAACACAGGTTTTTGGGTCAGCCCGAACCACCTGAAAATTTAATTATCTTTTTATTTTTACATCTTATGATTAAAAGACCCATTTAAGTTTTGAGAGGAGTCCATTAAAAGTTTTAACACAAAAAGAAAAAAAGAAAAAAAGAAAAAAAATTCTACGTAAAAGGTTTTATTTCAACTTTGAAAACCTCTAAAAGCATCTATTCGAATTTCGATTAACCCTTTTCCAAACTTTCTCTTCGATTTTTCTTTTGTCTACACATACATTTATATTGAATATTTTGACCATCTTAACATAAAGGTTGGTTACTACTAAACATTGGTTACTACTAAACATTATCATTAATTCATTATTAAAGATTGAAGAATTGAATAATTATGTTGTTTTTGATAAATTTTATTTCAAAAGTATTGAGCTTTTATGTATTTGAATTGATAATTGTATGGTATTTTAATTATTGGGTGATCGGGAATTTATGCCGAAGAAATCAAGATGGTCGGATGGTTTCTCCCAGTTACTAACACACTTTTCGAAGGGATCGGTAGCAAAATGAACAAAATATTTCCATTATATTAGAAAGATGATTTTTATAACTTATAATTAAATTAATCTAAGTAATGGATTGATTAAACAATATTGGTTAAATTCTTAGTAAAAGAAAAGGAGAAATTTTTTAGTAAAAACAAGGTTTATGTAAAAACAATAGGCCTACAAATTCAAATTTGATGGGAGTGTTAGTCATGCTTCCTGTTCATGTCATACTATTACTTTATCATAAAATATCTATTAATTTGAGTTTTAATAAAGATAATAATTATTTTAGGTAAAAATGTGATTTCAAATTTGGTTTTGATGGTAGACGATGGTGGTGAATGGTAGTGGTATATGGTTGTCTACAATATTAGAGAATATGCCTTTGAGAAAATAAAAGTATTATTGATATTTTTTTATGGATGTTAAGGACCATATACGAAGTTTAAGATAAGGGGAAAATAGTCACTTAGAAAAATATAACATATATGTTAAACAAATGTCTATTTTAGTGATGAAATGTGTATTAGGTATTTGGACGATTAGGATAATTTTTTAAGTTAGAAAGAAAAGCACGTAATTTGTTTCAAACCATAAGGACAATTTATATCATTTACTTTTATTTGTAACACAAAGAACACAGCAAAACTAATATCAAATTTTCAATTTGCCAAAGAAAAAAGAAAAAAAAAAAACTATGTCCATGATGAATAATTATTTTCGTCTTAGTAAAAGTTAGATTGTTTATAGTGTAGAAAATTCACTGTGTAGTACTCAATTCCTAACCTATTTTATATACAGAATAAAATATATAAATTGTCTATATAGTTTATATAAATTACGGATTTCGTACTCGAATTTTGAAAACTTACAACACTCATTCACTTAGAGAATATAATTACATTTATCGTTCTTAAAACATATTTCTATTAGAAATAATCGTTAAAATCACCATTAACTAAATATATATTTCATATGTTAATAGATGTTTGTTGGAATCTAGAGTTGAAAAGCGTACTAAATTTTTCTAAGGAGAGATGAATTGTGTAGCTTTTTATACTTATAAACGAAATCTGTAATTTAAAATAAACCATAAAAATAACTTTATTCTCTATATATACATGCTAAGTGTTGTCATTTGATTTCTAGAATTTTGTTTCTTAGCTAGATAAAGTGTGTAGAAGTTCCAATGTAAATGTCGAGAATAAAGTATTGAAGATTAATAATATTCTGGATATTTGTTTTAATACACGGAGTTTAAGTATAAATAACTCATTACCTCCTCATTTGTATACATTCTACACTTGCCTTCTTTTTTTCATTTGCAAAACATTTATCTCGAGTAAATGTAACACAATTATACTTATTAGACAGTGACATATTGTCGAGATTTTGCATTTCTGAACCACGAAACACTCGGTTTCCATTTTGGAAACCGTTAGGGGAACCGTCTTATCGGGCAGAATGGGGTTATAAGAAAGTTGATAAAGCACACACCTCTTTAATCCATTTAATAAAATGAAAATCATGGACAAAATCATAATGAAAATATTTTGACCCCTGTTTATAATCTAACTAATTAATCAGACTCCTTAATTAACAAAAAGGAACCCAATATTAATTTAGGGATTAATTACATAAATTTTTTCTATACTTTATTTCAAATTATGGATTTTGGTCTTTAAATTTTAAAAGTTGCATAAATCGTCCACTTTTAAAAACTGATACGTTTTGTGTCCCTAGTATAGATGCTGATACGTTTTGTGTCCCTAATATAGATGCTCGTTAAAAATCTCCATTAAAATTACCATTAACTAACTACATAGAAAACCGTAGAAGAAGTGAAGGCACATTATCAATTACTTGTTGAAGATCTTGAGCTAATTGAGTCCGGCCAAATCCCCGAATTACACAGATGACATCGTAACCAAAGATCCAGTCGGGCCAACAGCTTAGAGAATGACATATTATACTTATAATGAGCATTTTTAAGTTTACATCTAATAAATGTTTAAATACTATTTGGATGGTCTAAGGTATTAATATATTTAATTTAATCTAAAAAAAAAACCTTAATCTTTTGCTTATAATTCTTAAATTGCTTTGAGTTAGATGATGTCGTCAACGGATGTAGATTCGTAATTAAATTTCAAAGAAAAATAATCTGGAAAAAACAATGAACGCAACTCCGACCCGTCGTCATGCGCCGCCGCAAGCAACGAATCATTTGCAATCGGAGTCTTTATCAACAACTATCTAGTTTTTACTTTATATATGTTCTTTTTGTTAATTATGGTTTTATTCTCCGGTTCAAGTTTTTACTTTATATATGTTCTTTTTGTGAATTAAAGATACACATGATTTCAACTTTAATTGTGAATTTTAATTCACATGATTTCAACTTTAATTGTGAATTTTAAAAAACTAACAATATTATATGAATTATAATCTATAAAAACCTGGAAAAACTAACAATATTATATCAATTATAATCTATAAAAACCTGGAAAAAAAACCAAAAATTGATGATTTTTTAATTTTTCGTTTTTGAACAAACGTTAATATTTATAAAGTACAATCACATATGATTTGAACACTAAATATGAATTTCAAAACATATATTTGTTATATTATATACATTCAACTAAAATCAAAAAGAAAAAAACAAAAATACTATGTCAAACTACTAAAATCACATGTGAGAAAATCTTGATTTTATAATATAAAATTTCAAAACTAAAAGAAAACCCGGAAAAAAATTTCGTCAAAACTATCGAGTGGGTACTCTATAGAAAGTTAATTAAATGTCGTTACAATTGTGTAATTTATTCGTTTAATAATTTACAATTTTTGGGATATTTAAGTTTTAAATAAAATTAATTTAATTGTATTTTTAAAAATAAAAAGCTGTGATCGATTGTTTTGTGTCAATTTTTTTTAATAATATTTGTTAAACTCATCCTTGATTAAAATACATGTTTTGCTCATTATTAAATTTGAACATGAAGTAGGTGGATTAAAACTAGAGAGGTTGAAAACTTAAAATCGTATGATAACAAGGTGGGGCCCATCAATCCATGATTTGACGCAAGAGATGTTTGGAAAATGGGCAGATATTGCTTTTATGACAAAACCCATATAGGGGGTGATTTTAGCATGACCCTTAAACTATATACACTTATAGTCCTTCTACATATGGACCCTATAGTTTAGACCTTGAAGTCTTACACTTTTATAAATGACTCGTACCCTCTTGTCTTTTCACATGGTGTTTGATTAGCAAATGAGATTAGGAATAAAAGAAACCAATGAAATCGAATATATCAAATAATTTTTCATAGAACTAAAATTAATATTTTTGAAGAAAAAAAGTAAAAGAAAAAAAGAAAAATTATAGGACACAATCAATAATGTAAACAGAGAATTTTTATTTCCATAGTTTAGTTTTAACACAATTTCCAAAGCAGTGATGACAAGGAGGCGGGGATTTACGGAGATCACATTTACCATCCTCGTCCCCTCTTCCAACTATCTATCCCTATCTCTATTCCCATCCCCATTAAGGAATATGATTCAATCCTCATCCTCATCGGGTATCGGGAAACCCCGCGGGGAATCGGGGAATATTTTTTCATATATGTCATTGTATTATCTTTTTGTTATAACATTTTCTATTATGCAAAGTTATAAATAAAAAGATACATAATCATCAATCAAGACAATTATATTGATGCATCAAATTAAATCAATAAAAACATGAAAAAATAAACTTGTTAATAAATTGTGCTAGTGTTTATTAGATGATTACAATCAAACACGAATAGAAAAAATTGAATCCAAATTATAATTTGTTTAGTGAGTTTGAATCATTATCAAAAAAATATTTATTTAAAACATTAGAGTAATCATTCTTTGTTTATAAGTTATTTAGGATTTCAAATATTTAGTGTAAGATTATTTGAGGTTTTATATATGCATATGTAAAATATTTTGTAATACTTAAATATATTCGGGTACGGGGATGGGGACTGGTTTGCGAAACCGAGGGGTTTCCCATCCCTGCCTCAATCCCCGACTTCTAAATTCGGGGATTCCCCGTTCCCGTTCCCATCCGGTCAACTCGAGGATTCCCCAATCAAATCGGATTCAGATATCGAGTTCCCCACCAAATTCAAATTATGTTGCCATCTCTAGTCCAAAGTCTATAAAAGATAAAACAATCTACATTCCATCAAACAAATGCACCATATATATCCTATTTAGATATTAGACCCCTTACAATGGTTAAATCAACTAATGGTAGACTTCTATTAATTCAATGTCACATCATCAACATTAAACTTGACAAAACAATACAAACAATAATTTGTCACTTTTCTTTTAGACCATACATTATTTATTTTTAGTATAATACATACACATAAAAGAATGTGTTTCTAAGACCACTCCCAACCGTTATTTCTACTCACACGATCAGTTTTTTCCAACTCAGCGCCACGTCAGCTGACACCCAACTGACTAAATCCCTGATTAAATCACCGCCAACAGTTACCGGTCATCCAGTTTCTCTGGACCCCACATATTTTATTATTTTAATTACAAATTCATTAAATAAAAACAATATATTTATTAAAAAATAAAACATTTATTAAAAAAAAAAGAACACCAAATTTAAAAAAGATATAAAAAAAAATATAAAAAAAGATATAAAAAAGAACACCAAATCTAACTCAAATTTAAGATTTAAAAAAAAGAACACCAAATTTTAAGATATAAAAAGAACACCAAATTTTAAAAAATAAATAAAAAAGATATTGTAACATCCTAGTTTCGAATAAAGAATATTTTATAGATATATGTTATGTTTTAGTCTTTAATAGAAATTAGAAATGGAGAAGGACTAAATTGGTAAGAAAAATAGTTAGCTTTGGTTAGAAAGGAGTTATATTGTTAACTATTATGGTTAAATAAGTAAACTTAATAAAGCCTTGAAAAATGAGGGACCAAATGTGTAATTTTGGAAAATGGATATGAGATGAATTTAGAGGTGAATTTCCAGAAGTATCTAGGTGTTTGTGTGTATGTCGGTTGAAAGATGAAATCAAAGAAGAAGAAGATATTAAATTGAAGCTTATTAGTAGTGAATTTCTTCAATTAAAGTGAAGATTAAGGGTTTAAGAACCTTAGTTTTGGTTCTAATGGAAGAAAAAGTAGGTATGATCATATACTTTAAGTTATTTGATGAAATTGAGTTTATATTATGTGTTATAACATCATTTAGATGTTTAATTTAAAGATGGAAATGGTTAAATTGGTTAATTTAGATATTTGATTATTTTGGGGATTATCATGAAAGTTGAAGAATTGTTAGAACTAAGGTTTGTTTATATGTTATTTGATGATTAATAAATATATGTAAAGGCTTAGAAGATTGAAAGAATTATTTATATGAAGTTTTGGAAGATTTCATGTTTTAGCTTAAATGGGGGAAAAGATGAATTGTTATGTAGAAATATTTATTGTTGTGAGAATAATTTAGAATGAAAGAATTAATGTTAAGAATGATTATTATCATGTTTTGATAGAAAAGATAAGTTAAATGTACTTAAATATGTATTTGGGTGAAATTGTGTTAAGTATGTTATGATAGTTGCCAAACGGGTCATGTGACCCGTTAAGAGGTGGCAGATGGGTAAGAAATGGTTAAAGGGAAGAAAACATTACTTGCAATGTGTTATTTATGTTTGATGTAAGGTGCTTAAAGAGTTAAAATGCTTATTTGTGCATTAGAAAGTTAAATGGGTCAAAAGACCCAAGGAGTGGCAAGTTGGGTAGAATTTGCCAAAAGTATTAGATAGTGTTAGAAAGAGTTAAAAATAGTTAGAAAGAGTTGTAATGAGGTTAATACATATGCTTATATGTATATAACATATATTGAAAGAAAGAATTGTGTTTGGTTGTAAAAAAGCAGATTTGGAGAAGAAGAGAAAAAGGGAAGAGCTTTATATGTTGTAGCTTAATCCGACTTCGAGGTGAGTATACGAGACTCATTTTTATATGGTTATGTGTTTAAAATTGTGTATTAATGTGTTGAAGATTGATAAGTATGTTATCCCAAGTTATAGTTAAAGTTATTAGCGGATATAAGGACTAGAAGTGGCGTAAACTAACATGTAAGTGCAATAAACGATCAAAAACGGAAGTCACCTCAGTTACTGGCCTATTTGCGCCGCAACTGGTCCTTGTTGCACCGCAACTGGGACTCAGTAGCCAAGGGTGATTTTCCAGAATTGTTTAGTTGCGGAGCAACAAGTGCCCAAATCAGTTTTTTAGTAAGTTTTAAGGTAGTTTAAGTATGGGAAGGATATCCTAACATATTATTATGTTAGAGAAGAATAGAGAAGACATTTATATGTCGAGAAGAAGTAGAATCAATTTCACATACCGTGAGGGTATGTATACGACTTTAATAGTCGGAAAGAATTAAGAACCAACCCTATATAGTTGGAAGAAGAGAAAGATGAGACTTTAATTAGTCTTGGAATATTTTGTAAGCAATGATAAAGTAGATATTGTTGAGCATATAACGAGAATTAAACCGTAGAGGCCTTGTTATGGTTCTTATTTATGTTTATGGTTATTAATTAAGTTATGGCGGTTATTTATGTTATGGTTGTTTATGTTATGGTTATTTATATTACGATTAAAGTATGTTATAAATTGTTATAATGAAAAGAAGTTGACTTTAATTAGTCGAGAAGAAGTAGCATCAACTTTACATACCGCGAGGGTATGTATAAGTGATAGATACGACAATTTGATTGTCGAATGAAGATATCTGACTATCTCCAACTTCTGCCCAACATACAGGTGATCGACATTTACGGCCATACAAAGCTTCAAACGGTGCACACTTGATACTCGTGTGATAGCTGTTGTTGTACGAGAACTCAATCAACGGCAAATGAACATCCCAACTACCACCAAAATCAATAGCGCAAGCTCGTAGCATATCTTCCATAGTCTGAATAGTTCTCTCACTCTGACCATCGGTCTGAGGATGATAGGCGGTACTCATATCTAACCGTGTACCCATAGCAGTCTGAAATGTCTTCCAAAATCGAGAAGTGAAACGAGCATCCCGATCGGAAATAATCGATACCGGAACACCGTGTTTCGATACAATCTCGGAAATATATAAACGTACGAATCTCTCCATCGGATAGTTCTCGCGAATCGGAAGGAAATGAGCAGACTTCGTCAAACGATCAACAATAACCCAGATACTGTCATAACCACTCGAAGATCTCGGAAGCTTCGTAACAAAATCCATAGTAATGCGCTCCCATTTCCACTCGGGAATCTTCGGTTGTTGGAGTAGCCCAGACGGTTTCTGATACTCAATCTTCACTTTAGAACAAGTCAAACAGCGACTAACATACTCGG
This sequence comes from Senecio squalidus, assembly GCA_910822075.1. Taxonomy (NCBI): domain Eukaryota; kingdom Viridiplantae; phylum Streptophyta; class Magnoliopsida; order Asterales; family Asteraceae; genus Senecio; species Senecio squalidus. The sequence continues at coordinate 69,506,537 of CAJVGC010000001.1, read as the reverse complement.
CGATCTCACGCTTCATACCCGGCCACCAATAAAAATCTTTCAAGTCATGATACATCTTGTCGGAACCCGGATGAATGGAATAATTCGACTTATGGGCTTCGTCCAGAATCAACTGACGGATACTAACCGGAACCCAAATACGCTCGAGGAAATACAGAACTCCATCCTCTTTCGGTTCTAGTTCCAACGCCAACTTATACAATCTTTCCTCTTTAACACGGCCTTCAGTCATAATACCCTCTTGTGCTTGAATAATCCGAGCTTTCAAGCTCGTCTGTACAGATATCACCATAGAACGAATACGGACCGGTTTGACGGTTTCCTTACGACTCAATGCATCAGCAACAACGTTCGCCTTACCAGGATGGTAGCGAATGTCGCAATCATAGTCGTTCAATAACTCAACCCAGCGTCGTTGTCTCATGTTCAGCATCTTCTGATCGAATATGTGTTGAAGACTCTTGTGGTCGGTAAATACAGTACACTTGGTCCCATACAGATAATGTCTCCAAATCTTCAATGCAAAGACGACGGCTCCCAACTCTAGATCGTGTGTCGTGTAATTCTGCTCATGGATCTTTAACTGACGCGAAGCGTAAGCTATAACTTTACCATTCTGCATAAGCACACAACCCAGACCTTTGTGCGAAGCGTCGCAATAAACAACAAAATTCTCGGAACCAACTGGCAGACTAAGAATAGGTGCGTTACACAACCGCTGCTTCAATATCTGAAATGCTTCCTCCTGATCGGTACCCCAAACGAATGGTTCACTCTTCTGTGTCAGCTTTGTCATAGATGAAGCAATCTTGGAGAAGTTCTCGATGAATCGGCGATAATACCCAGCAAGACCCAAAAATGAACGGATTTCGGTCGGTGACTTCGGTGCAACCCAACTTTTAACAGCTTCAATCTTAGCAGGATCAACATGAATACCCTTCGCGCTAACCACGTGGCCAAGGAATTGAACTTCGGATATCCAGAACTCGAACTTAGAGAATTTCGCATACAACTTCTCTTTTCGAAGCACTTCTAGAACAAGACGCAAATGCTCTTCATGTTCCTTGCGACTTCGGGAATAGATAAGAATGTCGTCGATGAATACGATAACGAATTTGTCAAGATACGGACGACAAATACGGTTCATTAGTTCCATGAATGCTGCAGGGGCGTTTGTCATACCAAACGGCATCACCATGAACTCGTAATGACCATACCGAGTACGAAAAGCAGTCTTAGGTATATCATCTTCTCGAACTCTCAACTGATGATAACCAGAGCGAAGATCGATCTTTGAGAAATAGCAAGAACCCTGAAGTTGATCGAATAAGTCATCAATACGAGGAAGGGGATAACGGTTCTTCACAGTCAACTTGTTTAACTCCCGATAATCAATACATAAACGCATGGAGCCATCCTTCTTCTTAACAAAGAGAACAGGAGCACCCCACGGGGAGAAACTAGGACGAATAAAACCCTTATCGACCAATTCCTGAATTTGCTTCGACAACTCGAGCATCTCGGAAGGAGCCAAACGATACGGAGCCTTAGCAACAGGTGCAGCTCCAGGAATAAGATCAATACGAAAGTCGGTTTGTCTCTGGGGAGGGACTCCAGGTAAATCGTCGGGAAAAACGTCCGAATACTCGCGAACAATCGGCACACCATCAATCTTTATCGCAGAATCTTTCTTCACCAAGTGAGCAAGATATAAAGAACAACCCTGACGGACATACTCGCGAACTTTCAAACAAGAAATAACTTTAAGGCGTTTCCCAGCTTTGTCTCCGTGTACAATCAACTGGTCTCCATCCGGCTTCTGAATACGAATAAGCTTCTCATAACAAACTATCTCTCCTTTATGCTTCGCTAGCCAATCCATACCGACTACGACGTCGAAACTACCGAGTTTCATAGGAATAAGGTCGATGGCAAAAGGAATATCGGCTAAAACGAGGGGAATATCACGAATAATTTCCCTAACACAGGCACATCTACCATCAGCTATCTCTACCTCATAAGCAGGCTCTAAGGGACTAGAAGCACGGTTTACTAAGGGGCGAAAGTCACTAGAAATAAAGCTTCTATCGGCACCCGAATCAAACAGAATAAAAGCAGGATAATCGTCAACAAGAAATGTACCAGTGACTACGGTAGGATCCTGATGAGCTTCGGTAGATTCCATAGCAAATGCTCGGCTCTTAGCAGGATTCCCTCTAGCACTAGTACCAGCACCAGGAGTAGGAAGGGAAGTAGATGATGCAAGCTTGGGACACTGTTGACGGCGGTGACCCACTTCTCCACACTCATAACAAGCTCCAGCAGATCTTTTACAATATTGCTCAGTGTGGCCTAACCTCTTGCAGCGTTTACAAACCCAACACGCTACATTTGCCGCATGAGCACTACCACAAGTGTCACACTTAGGGCGCACGCCCTGATATCCCGTTCCAGCACCCGTCAACGCATATACCTGAGGACGTTGAGGTCTCTGATCTTGACTACGGCTTCTCTTCCTCGAATCACCCACATTTCTTCTGTCGGATCGACCAGAATCTCTTCGGTTTACCACCGGCTGTAGAGTACCAGCACGGATCGCACTTGCGGTCAGCCGACCAGCAATATCGACCGCACTCTGAAGAGTACCCGGATAGTTGGAGATAATGTGATCTCGCATAGTTTGGGGCAACCCATGAGTGAAGCGTTCAATCCTCTCATTCTCAGTGCGAACCAGACGAGGAGCCAAAACACATAGGTCGTAGAAGCGATTCACATATCCTCGATAATCAGAACCTTGCATAGTCAGGTCCCACAGCTCGTTCTCCAATCTTTGCGTCTCAGAAGACGGCACATACTCTTTCCTCATCAAAACTTTCAGATTCTCCCAAGTCATCAAGGTAATATCAGCTCGGCCTTTAACCTTCTTCACAGAGTTCCACCAAGTGAGGGCTTTACCCTGGAACAGATATGTAGCATACTTGACTCGGCTTTCATCGGCACATCCCGAGACATCAAATACCGACTCCATCCTCTCAAACCACTGCAGGGTAGCAACAGCATCTTCATTACCCCTAAACTCAGTAGGTCTGCAGTCCAGGAAAGCTTTATATGAACAGCCTCGGGGTGGATCTTCAATAACAATACTCGGTCCACCAACTCCTACGTGCACTGCTCTGCCCACATCGGAACCATCGCGCCCAGACGCCATACCTTCTGCTCCAATATCTTGCATCTCAGGTCCTTCAAACCCTAAATCAGCATCTTGCACTGGTGTCTCCTTAAGTTGTGCAACAATCACTGGGATAGCTGCTGCAATCTGCTCCGCAATCAGCTGACTGATGTTCGGAGTAGCAGAGGTAGTATTGGGGACAGCAGTGGGATTCGGAGGCGTAGCACCCGCTCTCACAGGGACGCGACCTCGCCTTGCCGACCTTCTCGTAGCAGTGACGGCAGGAGTAGCTCTAGTAGCTCTAGTAGAAGCTCTCTTAGGCGGCATCTTCTACGAATATCAAACGGAATAAATCAGAACGATAAACTGTATGTGCGACTAAAACGAGCAGGCCTCTAAACATAAAAAGCAAAATAAAAGCACATATAGCATACGAATCACATACAGGCCCACAAAAGAAGGAAATGCGCACATAGAGTAAATCAGATAGGTCCAAAAGCCTAGGTCATAGTCTAAGTGATTCCGTAAGGTCACTTAGTTCGCTATAACCATTGGCTCTGATACCAACTTCTGTCACACCCCGCATAGAAATGGCGGAACCGAGGTGTGCAGTGTATACGGTATCAGAGATTCAAGGTTACATCAAACATAAATAAACCAAACATCATCAGCATAGATAAAGAGTTTGAAGTAAATGCTTATTACAATCATCCGAATAGTATCAAAATACGACTACAGGGTTTGGGAAACTAAGGAATTACAATACAAAATAAATTCCAGCAAAAAGTCCCAAGTAGCCAATCAAAGCATATCATCATAAGGAGTAACCTCAAATCCCTGAAAAGCGTTAAAATACGACGTCAACATAAAGTTGGTGAATTATTCGCAATAGTAAATAAAACATATTAGTATAAAGGTTTTCAATAAGTTTTGACCCAAGAGATAAGATTTTGAAGATAAGTCTTTTGAAAATGATATTTCAAAATATGTTTGAAGTATACAAAACCTTTCGATAAAATATTTAGATTATTACCATACGGTACCATAATCATTTCATAAAATCATAATCATATCATAAAATAAATACCATACTGGATAGATAACAGCTTTAGGAACATAAGTTACACCTGAACCCTAACAATAAAGGCAACTAACCCCATCTAGTGTCTCAAACTAGATTGTTCTCGATAATAAACGGTCGTAACATTACTAATACGGACAGGGCTCCTCCCTTATCATAATAACGTATTAGAATGAGGGTTTGTTAGACCCATATAGCGCTATATATACTTCCGGTGGCTCAAAGCTAACAGGTGTTTATACGGGGCCTTGTACTACCACAAAGGCGGTACAAGATTGGGTGAGATCATCTAAGGCATCATATCCACAATACATATCCATAATACATACATACCATAAAATACTTTTGTTTAACGCTAATCATGCCCAAAATTAGTAAAAGGGTAAAAAGGGCAACGAATAACTCACTGATAGCAAAGCAATCCAAATCCTTATGTGTCGGGAAATACTACAATACCGTCAAGCTCCAACGTCTAAGTGCCCTATACATCACGTAAATAAAATATGTCTAAGTATCTCTAAGTCTAGTAGGGTTATGCCTTAATGATTAACGTTTTATACGGGTTTTAAAATAACCAAAGGAATATAGATATAACGGAATAACAAGTGTTTCGGAAAATCAATGGACTAGATACGTGTTCTTCATACTTACGTGCACTACAAGTCACGTAAGTATCAAGTTACGTGTTATACGAGAGTTACGTGACATAGAATGTTACTTGAGCCAAAAGTTACGGGATTCAAACAAGGAATTACTTGAATAAGTAAGGAATTACATGGCTTATATACAATTACATGCATGGGGGTATACATCACATGGCTTACAAGCTGTTAGGTGAAAATGAATCATAATCACGTGAAGATCAAGGAAATTACGTGCATGGCAACTACTGATCGAGAATTACGTGAACAGTAATGAAATTACGTGATTATGGGGAGTATTACGTGAGCGAAATAACTATTACGTGATATAGAGGAACAATTTCGTGAACGTAATATAGGTATTTCGTGAACGTAACTTAAGTATTTCGTGAACGTAATATGTAAATTTCGTGAGCGTAATATATAAGTTTCGTGAATGTAACTTGCTGATTTCGTGAACGTAACATGAGTTACGTGAATAGAAAGCAAGTTACGTGCCATAACGGGATTTTTACGAAAAATAACATTTGGAAATCGATTTTGGAGTGTTCTAAGTGTCCAAATGATCTATAATCAAAACCCTATGTCCAGAATACTATTAGGAACAATAATCCTCAATAAAATCTCGGTTTTGACGGCTAAAAATGATAGTCTCGGTTTAAATCAAAATAGGTTAAAGTTTAAAACAAAAATGGAGAAATACTTACTTGATCGTAATGAAATTCGGAGGATAGATAGAGATGATGATGGTGATCAATAATCCGGTCTCGGATCTAAATTTGGACGGTTGGATCGCCGGAATAGTTAGAGAGAAGGTGGAGGTGTTTGTGTGTGTTTTTAGAGAGAGAGAGAGTGTGTAGGTGATTTGCTTGGAGAAGAAGTTGTAAATGGAATAAAGACAAATTAGTTGGTGGCTAGATAGGACAAAACTCAGATAGGGACGATTTTTGTAATAAAATTCGACATAGGACTAAAATTGTAATAGATTTTCCCGCGTAGGACTAGTTTTGTAATAAAATTTCCGAAAAGACTAAAAATGAACTACTTTTAAACGTTAATCTTAATCATATAATTAAGGCATAATTCCCCTAAACTTATCATAAGAGCATACTAGACTTATACTAAAGGCACTTAAGACTATACGTTCCCGACATAAAGATCCGAATCACATACTATATACCCGATAAACGCAAATACGCATAAAATACAAATACGATACTCATAAAATACGAATACGATAAACATAAAAGAAATACAATAGGGTCAAAACACGAACATAAATAAATAAAACGAATACGAGGCGATAGAATAATACCGTGAAATTCGCGAATGTCACAGTCTCCCCAAGTAAAAAGAATTTCGTCCTCGAAATTATCACTGGGTACTACTTCCGGGAGAAAGGTGAGGATACTTCCGCAGAATTTCATCTTCGCGTTCCCACGTGAACTCAGCACCAAAACGGGAATTCCAGCGAACTTTGACAATCGGGATCTTACTTCGTCGCAGACGCTTAACATCACTAGCAACGATCTCGATCGGTTCCTCAACGAAGTGAAGCTTATCATCAATCTGGAGTTGCTCAAGAGGAACTAATAATGTCTCGTCGGCCAGGCATTTCTTCAACTGAGATACATGGAATACATTGTGTACGCTGCTCAGTTCTGCCGGCAAATCTAGTCGATACGCAGCTGGGCCGACACGGGCTAAGATCTTGAACGGACCCGTGTATCTAGGACTCAGCTTGCTACGTTTCACGAATCGGACAACCCCTTTCCATGGAGATACCTTCAATAATACCATATCTCCAACACTGAACTCGAGAGGCTTCCTGCGCTTATCAGCATACTTCTTCTGTCGATCTCTGGCAGTAATCAAACGTTCCTTGATCTTGAAGATCTTGTCAGTGGTCTCTTGAATAATCTCCGGACCGGATATCTGACTATCTCCAACTTCTGCCCAACATACAGGTGATCGACATTTACGGCCATACAAAGCTTCAAACGGTGCACACTTGATACTCGTGTGATAGCTGTTGTTGTACGAGAACTCAATCAACGGCAAATGAACATCCCAACTACCACCAAAATCAATAGCGCAAGCTCGTAGCATATCTTCCATAGTCTGAATAGTTCTCTCACTCTGACCATCGGTCTGAGGATGATAGGCGGTACTCATATCTAACCGTGTACCCATAGCAGTCTGAAATGTCTTCCAAAATCGAGAAGTGAAACGAGCATCCCGATCGGAAATAATCGATACCGGAACACCGTGTTTCGATACAATCTCGGAAATATATAAACGTACGAATCTCTCCATCGGATAGTTCTCGCGAATCGGAAGGAAATGAGCAGACTTCGTCAAACGATCAACAATAACCCAGATACTGTCATAACCACTCGAAGATCTCGGAAGCTTCGTAACAAAATCCATAGTAATGCGCTCCCATTTCCACTCGGGAATCTTCGGTTGTTGGAGTAGCCCAGACGGTTTCTGATACTCAATCTTCACTTTAGAACAAGTCAAACAGCGACTAACATACTCGGCGATCTCACGCTTCATACCCGGCCACCAATAAAAATCTTTCAAGTCATGATACATCTTGTCGGAACCCGGATGAATGGAATAATTCGACTTATGGGCTTCGTCCAGAATCAACTGACGGATACTAACCGGAACCCAAATACGCTCGAGGAAATACAGAACTCCATCCTCTTTCGGTTCTAGTTCCAACGCCAACTTATACAATCTTTCCTCTTTAACACGGCCTTCAGTCATAATACCCTCTTGTGCTTGAATAATCCGAGCTTTCAAGCTCGTCTGTACAGATATCACCATAGAACGAATACGGACCGGTTTGACGGTTTCCTTACGACTCAATGCATCAGCAACAACGTTCGCCTTACCAGGATGGTAGCGAATGTCGCAATCATAGTCGTTCAATAACTCAACCCAGCGTCGTTGTCTCATGTTCAGCATCTTCTGATCGAATATGTGTTGAAGACTCTTGTGGTCGGTAAATACAGTACACTTGGTCCCATACAGATAATGTCTCCAAATCTTCAATGCAAAGACGACGGCTCCCAACTCTAGATCGTGTGTCGTGTAATTCTGCTCATGGATCTTTAACTGACGCGAAGCGTAAGCTATAACTTTACCATTCTGCATAAGCACACAACCCAGACCTTTGTGCGAAGCGTCGCAATAAACAACAAAATTCTCGGAACCAACTGGCAGACTAAGAATAGGTGCGTTACACAACCGCTGCTTCAATATCTGAAATGCTTCCTCCTGATCGGTACCCCAAACGAATGGTTCACTCTTCTGTGTCAGCTTTGTCATAGATGAAGCAATCTTGGAGAAGTTCTCGATGAATCGGCGATAATACCCAGCAAGACCCAAAAATGAACGGATTTCGGTCGGTGACTTCGGTGCAACCCAACTTTTAACAGCTTCAATCTTAGCAGGATCAACATGAATACCCTTCGCGCTAACCACGTGGCCAAGGAATTGAACTTCGGATATCCAGAACTCGAACTTAGAGAATTTCGCATACAACTTCTCTTTTCGAAGCACTTCTAGAACAAGACGCAAATGCTCTTCATGTTCCTTGCGACTTCGGGAATAGATAAGAATGTCGTCGATGAATACGATAACGAATTTGTCAAGATACGGACGACAAATACGGTTCATTAGTTCCATGAATGCTGCAGGGGCGTTTGTCATACCAAACGGCATCACCATGAACTCGTAATGACCATACCGAGTACGAAAAGCAGTCTTAGGTATATCATCTTCTCGAACTCTCAACTGATGATAACCAGAGCGAAGATCGATCTTTGAGAAATAGCAAGAACCCTGAAGTTGATCGAATAAGTCATCAATACGAGGAAGGGGATAACGGTTCTTCACAGTCAACTTGTTTAACTCCCGATAATCAATACATAAACGCATGGAGCCATCCTTCTTCTTAACAAAGAGAACAGGAGCACCCCACGGGGAGAAACTAGGACGAATAAAACCCTTATCGACCAATTCCTGAATTTGCTTCGACAACTCGAGCATCTCGGAAGGAGCCAAACGATACGGAGCCTTAGCAACAGGTGCAGCTCCAGGAATAAGATCAATACGAAAGTCGGTTTGTCTCTGGGGAGGGACTCCAGGTAAATCGTCGGGAAAAACGTCCGAATACTCGCGAACAATCGGCACACCATCAATCTTTATCGCAGAATCTTTCTTCACCAAGTGAGCAAGATATAAAGAACAACCCTGACGGACATACTCGCGAACTTTCAAACAAGAAATAACTTTAAGGCGTTTCCCAGCTTTGTCTCCGTGTACAATCAACTGGTCTCCATCCGGCTTCTGAATACGAATAAGCTTCTCATAACAAACTATCTCTCCTTTATGCTTCGCTAGCCAATCCATACCGACTACGACGTCGAAACTACCGAGTTTCATAGGAATAAGGTCGATGGCAAAAGGAATATCGGCTAAAACGAGGGGAATATCACGAATAATTTCCCTAACACAGGCACATCTACCATCAGCTATCTCTACCTCATAAGCAGGCTCTAAGGGACTAGAAGCACGGTTTACTAAGGGGCGAAAGTCACTAGAAATAAAGCTTCTATCGGCACCCGAATCAAACAGAATAAAAGCAGGATAATCGTCAACAAGAAATGTACCAGTGACTACGGTAGGATCCTGATGAGCTTCGGTAGATTCCATAGCAAATGCTCGGCTCTTAGCAGGATTCCCTCTAGCACTAGTACCAGCACCAGGAGTAGGAAGGGAAGTAGATGATGCAAGCTTGGGACACTGTTGACGGCGGTGACCCACTTCTCCACACTCATAACAAGCTCCAGCAGATCTTTTACAATATTGCTCAGTGTGGCCTAACCTCTTGCAGCGTTTACAAACCCAACACGCTACATTTGCCGCATGAGCACTACCACAAGTGTCACACTTAGGGCGCACGCCCTGATATCCCGTTCCAGCACCCGTCAACGCATATACCTGAGGACGTTGAGGTCTCTGATCTTGACTACGGCTTCTCTTCCTCGAATCACCCACATTTCTTCTGTCGGATCGACCAGAATCTCTTCGGTTTACCACCGGCTGTAGAGTACCAGCACGGATCGCACTTGCGGTCAGCCGACCAGCAATATCGACCGCACTCTGAAGAGTACCCGGATAGTTGGAGATAATGTGATCTCGCATAGTTTGGGGCAACCCATGAGTGAAGCGTTCAATCCTCTCATTCTCAGTGCGAACCAGACGAGGAGCCAAAACACATAGGTCGTAGAAGCGATTCACATATCCTCGATAATCAGAACCTTGCATAGTCAGGTCCCACAGCTCGTTCTCCAATCTTTGCGTCTCAGAAGACGGCACATACTCTTTCCTCATCAAAACTTTCAGATTCTCCCAAGTCATCAAGGTAATATCAGCTCGGCCTTTAACCTTCTTCACAGAGTTCCACCAAGTGAGGGCTTTACCCTGGAACAGATATGTAGCATACTTGACTCGGCTTTCATCGGCACATCCCGAGACATCAAATACCGACTCCATCCTCTCAAACCACTGCAGGGTAGCAACAGCATCTTCATTACCCCTAAACTCAGTAGGTCTGCAGTCCAGGAAAGCTTTATATGAACAGCCTCGGGGTGGATCTTCAATAACAATACTCGGTCCACCAACTCCTACGTGCACTGCTCTGCCCACATCGGAACCATCGCGCCCAGACGCCATACCTTCTGCTCCAATATCTTGCATCTCAGGTCCTTCAAACCCTAAATCAGCATCTTGCACTGGTGTCTCCTTAAGTTGTGCAACAATCACTGGGATAGCTGCTGCAATCTGCTCCGCAATCAGCTGACTGATGTTCGGAGTAGCAGAGGTAGTATTGGGGACAGCAGTGGGATTCGGAGGCGTAGCACCCGCTCTCACAGGGACGCGACCTCGCCTTGCCGACCTTCTCGTAGCAGTGACGGCAGGAGTAGCTCTAGTAGCTCTAGTAGAAGCTCTCTTAGGCGGCATCTTCTACGAATATCAAACGGAATAAATCAGAACGATAAACTGTATGTGCGACTAAAACGAGCAGGCCTCTAAACATAAAAAGCAAAATAAAAGCACATATAGCATACGAATCACATACAGGCCCACAAAAGAAGGAAATGCGCACATAGAGTAAATCAGATAGGTCCAAAAGCCTAGGTCATAGTCTAAGTGATTCCGTAAGGTCACTTAGTTCGCTATAACCATTGGCTCTGATACCAACTTCTGTCACACCCCGCATAGAAATGGCGGAACCGAGGTGTGCAGTGTATACGGTATCAGAGATTCAAGGTTACATCAAACATAAATAAACCAAACATCATCAGCATAGATAAAGAGTTTGAAGTAAATGCTTATTACAATCATCCGAATAGTATCAAAATACGACTACAGGGTTTGGGAAACTAAGGAATTACAATACAAAATAAATTCCAGCAAAAAGTCCCAAGTAGCCAATCAAAGCATATCATCATAAGGAGTAACCTCAAATCCCTGAAAAGCGTTAAAATACGACGTCAACATAAAGTTGGTGAATTATTCGCAATAGTAAATAAAACATATTAGTATAAAGGTTTTCAATAAGTTTTGACCCAAGAGATAAGATTTTGAAGATAAGTCTTTTGAAAATGATATTTCAAAATATGTTTGAAGTATACAAAACCTTTCGATAAAATATTTAGATTATTACCATACGGTACCATAATCATTTCATAAAATCATAATCATATCATAAAATAAATACCATACTGGATAGATAACAGCTTTAGGAACATAAGTTACACCTGAACCCTAACAATAAAGGCAACTAACCCCATCTAGTGTCTCAAACTAGATTGTTCTCGATAATAAACGGTAGTAACATTACTAATACGGACAGGGCTCCTCCCTTATCATAATAACGTATTAGAATGAGGGTTTGTTAGACCCATATAGCGCTATATATACTTCCGGTGGCTCAAAGCTAACAGGTGTTTATACGGGGCCTTGTACTACCACAAAGGCGGTACAAGATTGGGTGAGATCATCTAAGGCATCATATCCACAATACATATCCATAATACATACATACCATAAAATACTTTTGTTTAACGCTAATCATGCCCAAAATTAGTAAAAGGGTAAAAAGGGCAACGAATAACTCACTGATAGCAAAGCAATCCAAATCCTTATGTGTCGGGAAATACTACAATACCGTCAAGCTCCAACGTCTAAGTGCCCTATACATCACGTAAATAAAATATGTCTAAGTATCTCTAAGTCTAGTAGGGTTATGCCTTAATGATTAACGTTTTATACGGGTTTTAAAATAACCAAAGGAATATAGATATAACGGAATAACAAGTGTTTCGGAAAATCAATGGACTAGATACGTGTTCTTCATACTTACGTGCACTACAAGTCACGTAAGTATCAAGTTACGTGTTATACGAGAGTTACGTGACATAGAATGTTACTTGAGCCAAAAGTTACGGGATTCAAACAAGGAATTACTTGAATAAGTAAGGAATTACATGGCTTATATACAATTACATGCATGGGGGTATACATCACATGGCTTACAAGCTGTTAGGTGAAAATGAATCATAATCACGTGAAGATCAAGGAAATTACGTGCATGGCAACTACTGATCGAGAATTACGTGAACAGTAATGAAATTACGTGATTATGGGGAGTATTACGTGAGCGAAATAACTATTACGTGATATAGAGGAACAATTTCGTGAACGTAATATAGGTATTTCGTGAACGTAACTTAAGTATTTCGTGAACGTAATATGTAAATTTCGTGAGCGTAATATATAAGTTTCGTGAATGTAACTTGCTGATTTCGTGAACGTAACATGAGTTACGTGAATAGAAAGCAAGTTACGTGCCATAACGGGATTTTTACGAAAAATAACATTTGGAAATCGATTTTGGAGTGTTCTAAGTGTCCAAATGATCTATAATCAAAACCCTATGTCCAGAATACTATTAGGAACAATAATCCTCAATAAAATCTCGGTTTTGACGGCTAAAAATGATAGTCTCGGTTTAAATCAAAATAGGTTAAAGTTTAAAACAAAAATGGAGAAATACTTACTTGATCGTAATGAAATTCGGAGGATAGATAGAGATGATGATGGTGATCAATAATCCGGTCTCGGATCTAAATTTGGACGGTCGGATCGCCGGAATAGTTAGAGAGAAGGTGGAGGTGTTTGTGTGTGTTTTTAGAGAGAGAGAGAGTGTGTAGGTGATTTGCTTGGAGAAGAAGTTGTAAATGGAATAAAGACAAATTAGTTGGTGGCTAGATAGGACAAAACTCAGATAGGGACGATTTTTGTAATAAAATTCGACATAGGACTAAAATTGTAATAGATTTTCCCGCGTAGGACTAGTTTTGTAATAAAATTTCCGAAAAGACTAAAAATGAACTACTTTTAAACGTTAATCTTAATCATATAATTAAGGCATAATTCCCCTAAACTTATCATAAGAGCATACTAGACTTATACTAAAGGCACTTAAGACTATACGTTCCCGACATAAAGATCCGAATCACATACTATATACCCGATAAACGCAAATACGCATAAAATACAAATACGATACTCATAAAATACGAATACGATAAACATAAAAGAAATACAATAGGGTCAAAACACGAACATAAATAAATAAAACGAATACGAGGCGATAGAATAATACCGTGAAATTCGCGAATGTCACATAAGGTTAGAAAGTATATGCTAGAAGTATATAATTGTATTTATGTTTATATTAGTATATGTTGATGATTATAATTACGTATATTATAATCTTTATATTTTGTTAGCAGTATATTTTCTTATTAGTAGAATTTGAGAGGGAAGAAGTATTCGTTATAAAGAATGTGAGATAGAATTGGATGTTTAGTAATGGTGGCTAATGAAATTAGTCAAGTTTTTAGAAAGGTAATGTTATTTTTATATGAAGAGGATTAGAGAAAATGTGTTAGAAGTTTCTTTACGGAAAGGGGTAATATAATTTAGATAGAAAGAAAATTTTAGTCCAAGGTTAATTGGACTGTTTAGAAATATTTGTTTAAAGAACTAGAAATTGTTTATTAGTTAAAGTTATTCGAAATAGTATATGATAGAGAAATTGACAAAGAATTGATTTATGTCGAAAAACGATAGTTATTTGGACCAAAAAGTGAAGCAACTTTAGAATAAGTAAATCAAAGTAGTTAAAATTCCTTGGAATTATGGAAAAAGATCAGATTTTCTTTATAATCCGGAGAGTGAAAGAAGTAAGTTTTATTCTTGTTTGTCCGAAGAATAGATTTCGGGGACGAAATCGTTAGAAGTAGAGAAGATTTGTAACATCCTAGTTTCGAATAAAGAATATTTTATAGATATATGTTATGTTTTAGTCTTTAATAGAAATTAGAAATGGAGAAGGACTAAATTGGTAAGAAAAATAGTTAGCTTTGGTTAGAAAGGAGTTATATTGTTAACTATTATGGTTAAATAAATAAACTTAATAAAGCCTTGAAAGATGAGGGACCAAATGTGTAATTTTGGAAAATGGATATGAGATGAATTTAGAGGTGAATTTCCAGAAGTATCTAGGTGTTTGTGTGTATGTCGGTTAAAAGATGAAATCAAAGAAGAAGAAGATATTAAATTGAAGCTTATTAGTAGTGAATTTCTTCAATTAAAGTGAAGATTAAGGGTTTAAGAACCTTAGTTTTGGTTCTAATGGAAGAAAAAAAAGGTATGATCATATACTTTAAGTTATTTGATGAAATTGAGTTTATATTATGTGTTATAACATCATTTAGATGTTTAATTTAAAGATGGAAATGGTTAAATTGGTTAATTTAGATATTTGATTATTTTCGGGATAATCATGAAAGTTGAAGAATTGTTAGAACTAAGGTTTGTTTATATGTTATTTGATGATTAATAAATATATGTAAAGGCTTAGAAGATTGAAAGAATTATTTATATGAAGTTTTGGAAGATTTCATGTTTTAGCTTAAATGCGGGAAAAGATGAATTGTTATGTAGAAATGTTTATTGTTGTGAGAATAATTTAGAATGAAAGAATTAATGTTAAGAATGATTATTATCATGTTTATGATAGAAAAGATAAGTTAAATGTACTTGAATATGTATTTGGGTGAAATGGTGTTAAGTATGTTATGATAGTTGCCAAACGGGTCATGTGACCCGTTAAGAGGTGGCAAATGGGTAAGAAATGGTTAAAGGGAAGAAAACATTACTTGCAATGTGTTATTTATGTTTGATGTAAGGTGCTTAAAGAGTTAAAATGCTTATTTGTGCATTAGAAAGTTAAATGGGTCAAAAGACCCAAGGAGTGGCAAGTTGGGTAGAATTTGCCAAAAGTATTAGAAAGTGTTAGAAAGAGTTAGAAATAGTTAGAAAGAGTTGTAATGAGGTTAATACATATGCTTATATGTATATAACATATATTGAAAGAAAGAATTGTGTTTGGTTGTAAAAACGCAGATTTGGAGAAGAAGAGAAAAAGGGAAGAGCTTTTTATGTTGTAGCTTAATCCGACTTCGAGGTGAGTATACGAGAATCATTTTTATATGGTTATGTGTTTAAAATTGTGTATTAATGTGTTGAAGATTGATAAGTATGTTATCCCAAGTTATAGTTAAAGTTATTAGCGGATATAAGGACTAGAAGTGGCGTAAACTAACATGTAAGTGCAGGAAACGATCAAAAACGGAAGTCACCTCAGTTACTGGCCTAGTTGCGCCGCAACTGGGACTCAGTAGCCAAGGGTGATTTTCCATAATTGTTTAGTTGCGGAGCAACTAGTGCCCAAATCAGTTTTTTAGTAAGTTTTAAGGTAGTTTAAGTATGGGAAGGATATCCTAACATATTATTATGTTAGAGAAGAATAGAGAAGACATTTATATGTCGAGAAGAAGTAGAATCAATTTCACATACCGCGAGGGTATGTATACTACTTTAATAGTCGGAAAGAATTAATAACCAACCCTATATAGTTGGAAGAAGAGAAAGATGAGACTATAATTAGTCTTGGAATATTTTGTAAGCAATGATAAAGTAGATATTGTTGAGCATATAACGAGAATTAAACCGTAGAGGTCTTGTTATGGTTCTTATTTATGTTTATGGTTATTAATTAAGTTATGGCGGTTATTTATCTTATGGTTGTTTATGTTATGGTTATTTATATTACGATTAAAGTATGTTATAAATTGTTATAATGAAAAGAAGTTGACTTTAAATAGTCGAGAAGAAGTAGCATCAACTTTACATACCGCGAGGGTATGTATAAGTGATAGATACGACACTTTGATTGTCGAATGAAGAGATAGAATATAAATGGGTTGATGACCCGAGTTAATAGATTGTTTATAGAAAGAGATAGAATATAAATGGGTCGATGACCCGAGTTAATAGATTGTTTATAGAAAAAGATAGAATATAAATGGGTTGATGACCCGAGTTAGTAGATTGTTTATAGAAAGAGGTAGAATATAAATGGGTTGATGACCCAAGTTAATAGATTGTTTATAGAAAGAGATAGAATATAAATGGGTTAATGACCCGAGCTAGTAGATCGTTTATAGAATTGGGTCGGGAGACCTTTATTGTTGAGAATGTTTAATAAATGTGAATGACAAGATATGTAGTTAGATGGGTTATGAAGTTAATGAGTTGAACACATGATGTGAACTCATTAGTTATGTGTAGACTTGTGTATAGAGGTGGTAAATGTTTTATTATTGTCGTTTGAGTAATATTTTTGAGATATATATATATATATATATATATATATATATATATATATATATATTATAATTGATTCTTGATGATTAGAAGAATTATATGTCTATGAAGTATATTATAAATTTTTATAAGAAAAAGAATGGTTAGATAATTGTTGGAAAAGAAAAGAGGTCGACTTTTATTGTCGAGAAGAAGTAGCATTAACTTTACATACCGCGAGGGTATATATAAGTGATAGATACGACATTTAGTTGTCGGGAAAGAGAAGAAGTAATAGATACGACATTTAGTTGTCGGGAAAGAGAAGAAATGATAGATACGACATTTAGTTGTCGGGAAAGAGAAGAAATGATAGATACGACATTTAGTTGTCGGGAAAGAGAAGAAGTAATAGATACGACATTTAGTTGTCGGGAAAGAGAAGAAATGATAGATACGACATTTAGTTGTCGGGAAAGAGAAGAAATGATAGATACGATATTTAGTTGTCGGGAAAGAGAAGAAGTGATAGATACGCCATTTAGTTGTCGGGAAAGAGAAGAAATGATAGATACGACATTTAGTTGTCGGGAAAGAGAAGAAGTGTTAGATACGACAATGTGATTGTCGGGAAGAGAAAAGAAGTAATTGTATAGAATGAAAGAATAGATTTTTAAAGTAGTCGTGTTAGATGTGATTAACATAATCGAAAGGTATGCTCACTAGCTTAACGCTAATATATTATGTTAATTGTATGTTTTATAGGTAATCGAGTTTTATGGCAAGGCAAGCTAAAGAAGAAGGGAAGGGGACCGTATTGTGGAGATTAAATGTTTTAAAAAAAATTTGTAAGAGCTTCCGCTCCTAATTGTAAAATGAGATGTTAATAGACTTTTGTCGTTGACTAATGAGATGAAATAAGTAACACCTTAGAATGATTGATAAATGTTTTGTAAAAAATAAAAAAAAAAAAAAATGTGTGTATTTGGTTCCGGGTGTTAGAGATATAAAAAAAGATATAAAAAAGAACACCAAATCTAACTTAAAAAAGATATATAAAAAAAATGAACACCAAATAATACATATTTTCTTGATTTTATCATCTTTTAAATATTCTCTTGATCTTATCATCTTTTAAAAAAGATATAAAAAAAAAGATCACCAAAAAAAAAATAAAAAAAAAATAAGAAATGAGAGTGGGGCCCACCAAGGCTCATCCTGATATCGCATATTTATATGTTTATTTATATGCGATATTCGGTCGTTTTTCATATTAAACATGATAGATAGGATAGGTTTTTGCATTTAATCGTGTGGAAAGTTATTTTTGTTTATTTTATAGGTTTATATGATTGGGAAGTGGAAATGGTGAAAAAAAATGAGCTTAAAAGACGAAAAATAGTGATTTCTGACGAAGAGAACGTCGCAGTAGCACCTCCAGTGTTTTGATCATAACTTCTTCATACGATATCCAATATAGGTGATTCAAATTGGAGAAGAAAGAAGAAAGAGAGAGCTGCACAACCAAAATTTCGAATATGGCAAGTTTTATGCACGGTGCGACGCACTGGAGGAGGGGTGCGACGCACTCACGGGATTTTCAGCAATTGGAATTTGACTCGAACTCGATTTTCTCTTGATTTATCTCTATAAATACCAACCCAAACGACCAGGTTTCATCATCAATCATTCCACCACATATTCGGAGCTGGTGATCTCGGTTTGGAAGCTTGGAGACCAAGGAAAAGAGTTAGAGTTGGTTTTCGATTACAATTCGATCACGACACATTTTGCAACTTTCCTAGTTTGTTTCTTACTCTTTTATTCCGGATTTTTAGTATGTTTTCTCTACTTTTATTTTCTATTTTGAACTTTAATATGAGTAGCTAAACACTTTTGAATGCTCGCTTGAATAATGGATCTTGATTGACGGTTTTGTTTCGTTTTTGAATGTTTAGGTGTTTATGTTTGATCGTTGATCCTTAATTGTTTATGTTTTGATATATTACTATAAATTGTTTATATTCAGATTAGTTAATCAATATTCTAGGTATTCGAGAGGAATCTAGATAGATTAATTAACTTGTATGAAATAATCGGTCGGTCTATAATCGGTTTAAAGTTATTAGGATTCGAGAGGACCTAGTAATAACAATTTAGGTAATAAAACGTGAACGAGTAAGTCTAGTTGTTAAGATTCGAGAGGACTTAATAATTAGAGAAGTTATTCGAGAGGAAACTTCATAAGATTAAATCATATAATACCGGCTTGTTAATTAATGCTTAATTGTGGATAATTATAACTGTATTCGAGAGGAACATTATAATTTGATATAGTTAAAGTTAGTAAAATATTCGAGAGGAGTTTTACTATAAACTAGAAGTTAAACATACTTTCAATATCGTAAACATAATTAGAAAACAAGTGAAGTGTCAAACGAGTATACTTTTCCAATATTTGATAAACAACAATTCTTTTTCTCAAATCGATTTTACAATCACTTTTAGTTTTAAATAGTTAATCATTAGTTACAAAAACCCCCAAAACAAACAAGTATTATTAATTCGAAGTAAAAAACTAAATTAGTCCCTGAGTTCGAACATTTACTTACTTAAAGCTATATTATATACGAATAGGTCCACTGCCTATAAGTGTGTAATTAAGTCTACAAGTAGGTCGAGTTTAATAAACTAGATTTTACACATCACATCCGTTGAAGCTTCTCAAAAGGGATGGAAGCAAAGAGATGATGGCAAGGGATGATGGCGGTGCCATTGGTTGGAAAACCGATGAGTGAAGGGATGGCCAAGGGATGAGTGCGTTGGGAGTGGTCTAAAATCTAGGCCTTACCAACAAGTCACTTTGCATGTCGGTATACCGACCCAAAGTCACTCATACAGTAGTGACGAGTTTTGAATCTATGAATCTTTACTAATAAAACCGATACCGGTCGATTCGAAAAGTCGGCTCTAGTCATGGTTCCTTTAATTGATGTGAAAAGTACTTTTAAACCTCATTATAATATGCATAATAATCTTATTACGATAAGCAATGTGAAACACAAATGTTTCCATTTCCGACTTATTTCAACAAAACATAATGCATGCATTGCCTAATCATATAGGCCATTATAGGGTACGCCCTTTTATAATCATGTAGGAGTAGGACTATAATTTATTTTAAATAATGTACCATCTTTTAGATAAATACTATCACAATCCGATTTGAGATAAAACACAACGTGACCAGATTGAGTAATTAACAAGTAAGTGAACCGAAATTGCAAGATTAATCACAAAACATCTCAGCATGAATGCAAGCTTTTCGATGTTTAGAGGAAGTCAAGAACAACTCAACTTCAAATACGTTTCAATTTGTTTTTCCTGAGAAAGATCGGTGAAGTACCCTTTGCCAACAGTCACACCCTCGTCTCTTCCTAGCCGTTCAACTGCACCCTGAACTTGATCAACACCAACTTCACTTGGTTCAAGCAGAGTACACGCCACCTCAACATAATCACCATGAACTAATGCCAGTGACTGGACTGATGGAAGTCCACCGCCTCTTCCACTAACCTTTTTTGCAATTCTACGAACAATACTAATATCCCTGCAAAAAACAGGAACGTTGAAATTAGCGAACCACCTGGTTGCTTCTATGACAACCACACCCTTGGTTCGAACTACTTGGGCTGGACCTTCATCTGGTGCAAGTGGTAGAACCTCTGATTGTGGTCCACCTGACCACTCATATCCATATGTGTTTGGTTTAAAGTACCCTAGCTTCCTCCTAAAGGAATCTAGTGATCGTTGATCACTGTTAGCAGCTCCACATGTGTAGGTAGGGACTGCAACGTCGTTTATTAACATTAATAATTTTGATAACTGTTTAGAAGTGTATCAAAATTTATCCGAAACTGAATAGTATGCACAAAACTTTATATTGGTCTATTGTATCTATAACTTTCAATATCGTTATTGTATGTATTTGGACATATGTGACATATGACATGCATATAAATTGCCACATGTGCCATGTAATCTCTTGGCAAGTTTTTCATTGATCGGATATAAATAAAAAAAGATATTTGAAAGTTAGATTTAGATTTTAGAGTAAAATTTGATACATTTTCAGATTTTATCCTTAATTATTGTGGACTTCTTAAGCAACTACCTGTCTAAGCGAAAAGGTTATAATAATCAAACCTTGAAGTATGGAGCCAATATCCGCAGCAAGAACTTTGGCAGTGTTGGCAACTTGTTCAAGAGAAGCCGATCCTAATGGAAGGAAGCAAATATGATCAACAACACCAAGCCGTGGATGGTTTCCACTATGTAACTCAAAATCAATGGCTTCAAAAGCTGCTTTCACCATTGAAAAAACAGCATCTTTCAATGATAAACTTGTACTCGATCTAGAGACAAGTGTGTATCCTACCCTGTTGTAAATCTCATCTTTAAATTTATTGACAAGAACTGCCTCCGGATGTAATTTGGCAGCTAGTTCAATCGACTCCAGAGCAGATTTGTTACGGGCCTCAGATATGAATACTTTACAACTAGTAAACGAAGATGTAACCATCTCTGTCTTCTCCTGTGAACCAACATAAATGCTTAAGTGAACTCCTATTTGAAAAAACGAATAAAATTAGTACGAAATTTACATATAAAATAGTGATTAGCATGAAACTAGACGATGTTAAGAAAATTTACATGGCATCTGCAAATACACTTATATGAGACACACCAAGAACATTTATGTCCTGTCTTAACTCGTTCAAGACAATGTGTTTGCTTGTTAGAGTGAAGGTGAGGCTGAGCTAACCTAGATTAGTCGTTGTGTTGTATATCCTAGGAGCTAGACGTCCACGGGTATTCACCTCTTTTGTATTTGGTATTTACTTGTGAATTGACTATTTGATTTATCTCTTATATTTGCAATATTATGTGTATCACCTAAAGTATATATGTTTTATTAGAGGATAGTCCACCGTATAAGCTCAAATAAATAGAAAAAGCCGTTGATATTGATACTTATTTGTTTGGCCAACTACTACTCAACGCAGTTGACGCCTAACTAGCTAGAAATCTCTCAATAGAGACGCGGCTGCTATGATTCACACAACCACACAAACATGGCCAACTCTGAGAAGCCCAAGTTATTCCTTTCATCACGAGGGTATGGCCACATAGCTCACCATGGCTGTGAAGACCATACAAATTAAACCTTGACATGTAAATAGCAACAAAGGGGGGTTCACGAATCACGACTTTCTTGACCATTTCCTGGCAAGGCATATCTCGGAGCAGCTTGTGAGGCCGATCTATTTTGGATAAGAAAGAGCATTATGCTTCCCTAGTCGCTACATAGGTCCGCCCCTAGCTACAGCCTACAACTAGCATTTTGACCCATTTCTTATATACGAGTCAATTTTGGTTCGTGTTACTCAAACTAGACGATCAATCAGTAAACATAGGGTAAATAGCTAATAAGAAAACATATAAAATTAAACAGGTTAAAAGTTGTCCAAAATGTATTTTTAATACCTACATATCCTGCTACATTCTATATTAGAAAAAATAGATTATTGTTTATAATTTTCATAAATATACTTAACAAACTACTTTAATATCTATGAATATGTAACCTTTATTGGCTGGTATTGTTTGAGTCTAGTTTAACTCGTGACTCGATCTACCCATTAATCACCTCGACTACAACCATCTATTGGTCAAAAATGTTCATAACTTCTAAAATCAGTATTCTTTATTTGATTTCTCAAATCTTAAGTAACAATGATTATGAAATAAGTAAATACGCGAAATAAAGCTAACCTTTATCTATGGAGTTATAATCCGAGCAAGAGCGCGCTTTCGCAGTCTAGCAATATGTGTTGTGTTAATCAATAATCTATATTTAAACTGTGTTAGCTTTGATGATTGCTGTCATATGATTTAAATAGTCCTCATGTTTCATGTACTATGTAGGACACAAAATTATTGGTTAGATGTCAATTTTGAAAAAATAAATTATAGCTGTTTATGTCCAGACAAAATGTTTCACATTATTTTGTTAGTTTACTTTATCAAGATAAACTTATTAATTATACACATATGATATATATCGATTCTGCTCAATTTTTAATTGCATATTAAATAATGTTTGAGATAATTAAAATTATTTAACTTCATAACTTTGTCACATGTTTATTTTTAATTAGATTTAATTAAAAAAATCGTACCTAAGGTTTATCTCAAATTACGGATTTCCTCCCGAAGTTTAAAAAATTGCATAAATCATCTATTTTAGAAACTAATTACATTTTTCGTCCCTAAGATTTGCTTCGAATACGGATTTTGTCCCTGAAGTTTGTCCTCAATTACGGATTCGGTCCCTAAGGTTTGCCCCAATTACGGGTGCAAATTAGAAATTAAGGACGAAAGTGTGATTAATTTTAAACTTGGACGATTTATGTAACTTTTTAAACTTAAGACGATTTATGTAATTAATTCTTTTAATTAATAGTTTTTTATTTTAAAAAATGTTGTCCTTAAGCCTTAGGCCCATTTAAATTTGTTTTTTCCAGTCCAGTGTCACCACAGCCCAGTTTGAACCAAATATTTAGAATAAAAGGCCCAAACTGGCCGAAAACATAGTGCATACATTTTAAGTCGATTTATTATTATTATTATTAGTAGTAGATACACTTATAAACTGTTTTCAAAAATACTTTCTATTTAGCATACATTATTGGGACTTAATTGAAAAGAGGACATTTGACAATTAATAAATATTTTAAGTATTAGCTGCTAATGGTCTCCGAAAACTAAAGGACGACCCTACTATGAATCGAGAACACAAAGCTGGCATTGAGTAATACTTGAATAAAGTAGTGATACACAGTACGGCTGGTTGAGCAACAAGAACTTGTCGAACAATTTGGAGTTGTCTCATTTTGATATGAATCGTATTGTCGTTGTGTAGTATATACACGACATATGCATTAGCGTCATACTTGAATTTTATTATACATCGATGTGGGATAAGAGCTAAAGACATATTAGTTGTTAGTTCCTTTCTTGGAGTCCCCACGTTTATTAGTAAGGTGGTGGATCCGGTGGTCATTTGTAGTCGAAGTCCCGGGAGTATCTGAAAAATATGATTTATTTTTTAAATGTTGATTGTGAGACCAGTTGATAATGACGTCCGTGATAACGTATAACTTTCTTTCTTTCTTTTCTTTTACTTTTTCCTATAAAGAGAAGAAAAATGTTAATCGATTTATCTTGAGAGACAAAACTTACCTTAATAATAGATGAAAAAAATCTTAAATAAACTCATAAATTCAATGTTTATAAATAATCTTAATATATTGTCATTACGATTAAGCTAAGTTTAACCATTACTAAGAACTTCATATTTTGATCTTATCTTGACAAATACTTTGAACATTGACAACCTTTTAAGAGACAAAACACTAAATTAATGGACAAATAATTCCAAGATTATATTATTATATTTGTAATACAACAAAAAAGTGGATTAATTTTCCTAACATTCCACTTGCCACATTCGCTTTAAGAAGTTGAAATTTTATTAGATTTATATTGTAACTTTATTAATTTTTATATTCAAAGTATAATTGATGACTAATGAGCTACAAGTGATGACTCACAAAACAAAAAACAAACGGAAAAATCTCATTCCTTTTTGTTCATACTAAGGTATAACACATGTACCCAACAAACCACACACCACCTAGCTAGATCATATAAAGTATAAACTTTTCTTATTAATAAATTGTGACGGAGACAAGGGATACCAGGGTGATCGTCTCGATCATCTCTAATGAAACTAATTTATATGTTAATTTATGTTCGAAGAACTTTAACAATAAGTATTCGAGATAACGTATTAGAATACTCCTTATGCTAACTAGATGTATGCTATACTTTTATTTTTCATGTATAACTAATAAAAAGTTGACTTAAAATATATTATGGTATGTTTATTTATTTTTCGTTTACTTAGATATAGTAGTGTACTAGAGGAAAAGTTTGAGACACTTCGGTGTGAAAGCTCTAAACGATCGACCTCCTCGTTCACCTTCAAATACAGCTCGACGAAACGTTAATGAAAGGGGTCTTATACTTGGGTGGCTTATATTTTTTGTAATATTATTTTTAAGCAAAGAAAATTACAAGAAAGTAAATACAAGAGACAAACACGGACTGTCGGACTTACTACTTCATGTCTCTCTCACGAACTTTCTACCAATCACTATGTGCCACGTCACAAGTTTAGCAATTGACAGGATATTCTTTTTGATAACATAATACAATAGTGACAACTTTTTTTTTCTTAATTATAAAAACGGATTTGTCTAATATGTATCTATAAAACACATATTACATCATTAATGCGACTATTAATTACACTAAAACTTTCTATTTAAAATCAATTTTACATTTAATATACATTATATATAAGAAAAGTTTAAGTTTATTGATTCTATCTGTAAACAAATAAGGAATATTTTAGTTCATTTATTACACCATACAATATAAATGGTGGACACATTATAGAAAAACCCTTATAAAAAAAACAAAGTAAAAATTACCAACTCCCTAGCTATTATACAAACCTTAAACATACCTAATATAGGGAAATAGTAGACATTTGTATATATGCCTATATATAGATAGTGTCACCAATCTTGTAATCATCACTTGTTACAAACACAAAAATGAAGTTTAGGCTTATAATTCCAGCTCTCTTATCTACACTCCTCTCCTTGTATCTAACCACAACCACAACGGCCACGACCCCTTTTGACTCGGATGGTCATGAGGTCCAACCGGGCTTAAAGTACTACATAACCCCAATCGAATCCAATGATAATGGTGGTGGAGGTGGTGGTCTCTCTCTTGCACCACGAGACGGGAGTTGCCCTCCTTTTGTCATTCAAGAAAACACGCAACTCTCAAAAGGTCTATCTCTTCGTTTCTTACCACTTGACACGAAACAAAATACCATAACTTTGTCAAGTGATTTAAATATTGTGTTCAACACCGCAACAATATGTGTCCAATCCACTGTATGGAGATTGAGTACTAGTTCGGGAGGTAGTGGAAATAGTGACGATATGGTGTCGGGACGGAGGTATTATGTTAGGAGTGGTGGCGTGGTAGGACGGGCAGGGGTCGGGACGGTGAGCAATTGGTTTAGGATTGAGAAAGTCGGGGACATGGGATATAAGTTTGTGTTTTGTCCGAGTGTTTGTAGTAGTTGTAAAGTTGTTTGTGGGGATGTTGGTGTTTTGGAGGAAAATGGGAAAAAATGGCTTGCTCTTTATGACCAACCATTTCTTTTTACTTTTAAAAAGGTTTGAATCATTTACATGTATTTTCGTATCTTGTAACACTAAATATTTATATATGTATCAAACAAGTACTATTATATGAAAATGAAACAATGTTTTGGAGAAAGGAAATTTAAGGGGGGGGGGGGGGTGTGATAACGAGTGTCACCGCTTGTTCTGGGCACCACAACGAGTCAGAACGAGCCCCACTCCGGATGCTCATAAAAATCACAAAGATTATATCAAATATCTGAATCAAAGTTCTAATCCGTACCCATTTAAAATCAACCTGAGTATATGACGAAGAAACTTGTCAAAATGAAAAGCAACGACTAAATGTGAGAAAAAATATGAAACATGTGTCATTGAAAGAATTAGATTGATTTTTAAGTCTCTTTATTACGTTTATATATCATTACTAAATTAATTATTATGATTATATTTGTTTTGCCTATAAAGACAAACATTATAAACTAGATGACTAAAATCATTTTGTTAGTAAAAGAAAAGAAAAAAAACGTTGCCCGTTAGATATAATTAGAGTAAGTGTCGAGTTAAAAGTCGAATCAAAGCAAACTCGATTCTAAAAACCAAAAAACATAACAAATTATATCTTAATATCTAAAAACCAAAATTTTCAGTTCAGTTTTAAACTTTTCAATAAAACGACCCGAACCGAATCTTATAAAATTTGATTAAAATCATAAATCTACAACCCAAATAACTAGCATTTAATTAGTTAGCTTTACATGACAATTTTTGTGGATGATATTAATGGACCAAACCGAAATTTTCGCGGGAACCATTTTTAACGGTCAACCAATAATTATTATTCCCTAACGGTCACCGGAGAACATCTCCGACTTCTTTCTTTCATTCTAATCATTTTTCCCCCCTAATAATCCCATTTTTAACTTTTTATTTTATAAATCTTCGAAAATCGGTACGTATTCGAGCTCTATGTATTGTATTCATCTTCTGCTAAATATGTATGCAAGTTTGTTGAATTAATAGTATAATGTTATGTGTTTAATGTATTTATGTTATGTTTTTTTCCTTTTTATTAGTATCTATGGAATTTTTTTTTTAAAGTCTATATGTTCTTCATTTCGAGATATGGATATAAGACGTGTCTCGCTCTATTGAATAGAGGTTCAGGCCGATCCTTGTCCGGGACAAATGTATATATTTGTGGTGTTTATTAGTTCGTCTTATTAAAAAACGTATCAAATTGAGTATACTTTATGAACCGTCCCTATTGTGATTTGGTCATATTCAGGGACGGAGCTTGGAGGTGGCGGAAGGGGGGGCGAAAATCATTCGATTCGAAATATTACATATAAAAACTTTACGAATTTTTCAAAATTGTACGAATATAACACAAATTTTACGAAAATCTCGAACTTGCGGGGGGGCCGGAACCCCTTTTGGCCCCAACAAAGCTTCGTCACTGGTCATATTGTAGTTTTCGTCGCTACCTTTTTTAAAGTGCAAACATAGTCCTTAGAGAAATCTTTTGTGTGGATATTGTCAATGGCGAGACGGTTTATGCAATTAATAAGTCTAAACCTTTTGCATAAATTATGCTTTTAAGAGATGATATCAGCATAAAAAGTTTCGCATTTGCATTTTTGAATATATATGGACGAAAACTACAATCTGACCAATTTTCTTATGTAAAAGAAGTTTTAATAAGGTTTCTCCTTAAGGTGCCTAATCCTAGTTACTTCAATCTGTGTTATCATATGTATGACGGGGAAACCCGAGTAGCAAGATTATGCAGTGATTGGAATATTGGTTCCGTGAGAAAGAAGGGTGTTTTACGACCTGAATGCAAAATTTATGCAGTAATTGTTTACCATCTTTTGCAACATTATGTACATGTAATAAGGGCTTTCTTTGAACATCTTAAATTGCAGGTTCCCATGGCTAGTACCGAAACAAATGTTGTTAGCACCGAACCTAAGACTGAGACTAATGTTGCTAATACCGAACCAACGACTGAGACAAATGTTGCTGCTACTGAACCAAAGAATGACACAAATGTTGGTACTACCGAACTAAAGACCGAGACTAATGTTGCTAGTACCGAACCAAATACTGAGACAAATGTTGCTAGTACCGAACTAAAGACTGAGACTAATGTAATAGGTGTTGCTAGCACCGAACCAAAGACTGAAACAAATGTAACAGATGTTGCTAGCACCGAACCAAAGATTGAAACAAATGTTGCTCCAACCAGTATCCCTATTACTACAGTCAATGTTTCGGAGGTGAGAATTGAACTTACTTGAAAATTTTGATTTACATTGCTTTTATTATGAAGAATTTAAATCAAATAAACGAGATTATAGTTAACGATGTTTATAAAGTACTAAATTCTTTGCAACACCGAAGTCCAAATTTCTCTTTTTTTAGAGTCAGCTGCATTAGTTTTCAACATCCAACCGACAAGTATTGTCTTGGTCATTACGAAAGAACTAATATGTATGTTAACCTGTATAAGAAAATTTACAAAAATATAGTTTTTCGTTTCTAAATCACTTTTTGTCAATATGCTTGAAGTGTTTTCAGAATAATTGAATAAGTGATTAAAGATCTAATAACTGCAGGTTCCCGCTTCTGGTACTGAACCAAATACTGAAACAGATGTTCCGCTTACTGATGCACCCAAATCCACAGATAATGCTCCGGAAGTGAGAACTGAACTAGCTTAGAAAATCAATTCACATTATTTTCACATTATAAGTGCTTTTCAATATTTGATTGACATCTTATAATTACAGGTTCCGGTGGTGAGTACTGAACCAAAGACTGAGCCAAAAACTGAATCAGATGTTCCTCTTACTAGTACACCCAAGTCCACCGCCACTGCTCCGGAAGTGAGAACCAAACTTCCTTAAATTTGATTCATATTATATTCAGTAGAAGTGGATTTTGATTAATGAAGCTGGATTTATTAAGCAAAAGCAATGCTTTACACTTCATAAATTATCGTTCCGTGATCTAATATTTATCTAATTCTTGTTGATTCTCTAATCTAAAATTAACAGATAAAGACAGTCGAAGTGAGTAACATCTCGCTGGGTGTAACAGACAAGGATATCTGGGAATTCTTCTCCTTTTCTGGCAATATCCATTATATTGAAATGAAAAGGTACGCTAAACTTTATTTGCAAAACATTTCTTCTAAAAATCTTTGACCGTAACAGGTTGGCAATATCTAACTGCCGATATGTATAAGTAGCCTTACGAGTTTAAAACTTTAAATGGTTAACTGTACAGTGAAAGTGAAACCACAAAGAACGCGTTTGTGACCTTTAAGGAATCACAGGGAGCAAATACAGCAGTTCTTTTGACAGTAAGTAAACTCTTAACAAGTTTTATAGTCATTTTCGTCCGTTTCAAAAATTCTTTAAATTCTTTTTCAAATATTGTCAGTATAGCATGAAGGTATAGCAAGAGTACAATAGTATGTGGCGATATACATCAACACTCCCTCGGTCCCTAAAACGAGTCTACTTAATTAACTTTAACGAGTATGGAAAAAACATCTTTGGCCTAATTCTGAACTTAAAATTTTGATGTTTGATTTTTCAAGACCCAAAAGCAGGCTGTTTCTTCGACACAAAATGAGTAATTTTAATCAACATATAAATTGCTTTAATGTTGTTGCGGATATTCTTTTTTGAAAAATAATTTACAGGGAGCCACGATTGGCGAATTGTCAGTTTCAGTTAGCCATGTTGAGAATTACCAGCTGCCAGCTGGGGCTCCTCCTCTAACATCGGTACTTCTTTTGCTTTTTTAATAAAATATTCTTATTGCCCGTGCGTATGGTGCATATAATTATATAATCATGTTATTAACCGTTTTGAACTCTAAATCAGGAGTCACCTACAAGTGCAGATAGGAAGCGTGAAGTTGCACAAAAGGCCGAAGAAGTGGTAAGCACCATGCTTGCGAAGGGTTATGTTCTGGGAAAAGATGCATTACAAAAGGCCAAGTCATTCGACGAAAAACACCAGCTCTCATCCAATGCATCTGCCAAGGTTGCTTCCCTTGACCGTAAGATGGGTTTAACCCAAAAGATGAAACAAGTGAATGCTCGTTATCAAGTTGCTGAAGCAACAAAATCCGCCCTTTCCACTGGAGCAGTGTGGCTTTCGGGTGCTTTTGCATCCATTGCAAAGGCAGCTGAAGGTGTAGGGTCCAAAACTAAAGAGAAGGTTGAGAAAGCCGAGGGGGAAAAAGACGGGTCCAAGACCAAAGAAAAGGTGGAGAAAGCTGAGGAGGAAAAGGACGGGTCCAAGACTAAAGAACAGGTTCAAGAAGCGGAGGGGTCAGACACTAAACCTGAGAAGGAAAACGAGGCCTCAAAGACTAATGAGACGGTTGAGAAAACTGAGGAAAAGGAGGTCTCAGTGACTAACGAGAAAGTTGAAAAACCTGAGGAAAAAGAGGATCTTAACAAGGAGAAGACAGATACAGTTAAAGTCGATGATGAATCTTCGACAAAAGATTCTACTGTTACGCCTGTCAAACCATCCAATGATAACAACAACCTTCCAAACAATTAAAAAACCATTTCATTGCATGTAATTAAGAAACGGGTCACACCGAGAATATAGAATATGTAATTTTATTCCATTCAAAAATAGAAGTCACATATTTATTTTATTTTTTTCCTATTTTGAAACTCAAGACTGCTAAACGGAAGAAGATCTATACAGATTGAGAATCTTCTTTACTATAAGTAGCTTACAACAGAGGAAGTAAAAATTGTAATATCTACTGATAGTAATAAAAAATGGATGATAGTTTCTGTAACTATGTTAACTAAATGTGCTTATACGAACAAAACCTTGTTACGATTATTTATAACCAATGCCTTTGTGCTAGTTTCTTAAGTGGGACAACTTTTATGAACACCGTCTTCCATCTTCCATTCTGTTTCGAATTAGCATATATACTTGACCATCCACTCCAGAGACTGTCAAACATACGAGTCTAAAATTAGAACGATGTATGCAGTGTTAGTAATCTATAACACTAAAACAAGTAAATTGATTCTATTCGAATTTGGATTTGTAGTTTAATATCAATTTGTTTGATGGAAAATAGTTTATACTTTATTACCTTTATGCAGTTGGGTAGATCCTTATCATTTGTTCCATCATAAATCTGAAATGCAAAATAGAGAAAATTGGATTAAGCGATAATTAAAATTCAGTTCATGTCAAAGGAATAAAGTTATATTAGAAAATCGAGACATGAATGAAGTTTTATACCCATGCGATTTGTTGGTGAGTTGACTGTATATTATCTCCCAGACAGGCTAAAATGACTAAACTGGCTGCAACAGTTGACGGCCAGTAGCACAACTGTTCATGGCCCATCAATGCGAGTAATGCAAGATAATTGGCATTTTTTTCCACATCTTCGTCCGCTCTTACAGCTTTGAGATAGAACCTTTTCATTTGTTTCACATGGTCAGTAATAAGAACGATTAGTATATTTCCTCGGTTAGTTAATTAAAATTTGTGCATTAGAAATGCTGAGCTCTAATGGTGATTCAAAGCATGTGTAGTTATAGTTTTGATGAATTATTAAATTGAGAATATTGTTTACCATAAGAAATTGTAGATGGTTGGTAAGAAGCACTTGAAGTTGAGGACTTCTTGGACCAGCCATTCCATAGCCACCACTTCGGATCGGCTGTATTCATTGTTTCCTAAACGAAAAAACTGCTTCTGAATACTGCAATGATTATGATACAATGATTTATTAACATGGTTTATTGTGTTCAAACAAGAATATCAAAATCATGTTAATTAAGAGCCTAAAGCTAGCAAAAAAAGAATTTGACACTCTTTTCTTTTACTTTAGTATGACAGATTATGTGACAGAAATGATTATGGAGACCAACGAGAGAAATAAAATAAGATCAGACCTGTTGAAAGGTTGGTTTTCTTCAATCCTTGTTGCCAGTGTGAGGCAGGCGATCCCAACAATTTCAAGCTCCCTTTTGTTTCTGAAGTATCCTTTGCTAAAAAAACGATCCAAAAGGCTGACACCTAGGAACGTTGTTTCCTTCTGGAATTCCTTAATAGCTGATTCCTGCTTTTAAAAAGTGTAAAGTACAAGTTAAACAGGTTAACAGAAACCTAGCTTAATACTCCTGAAGGTACACTGTTACAGTTGTATTTTTGCGTCACTTAGCAAGTAATCTCCATCAACTATACCATTGTTCTGGTGGAAAATGTTTAACAACTACCGATGTACAAAGAACATTAAGCGGTATAAGCGTTTTGTAACTTGAGACTTTAAATAGACAGTAGTTAAATGTGCAAGTGCAACGAGAAAACAATTTTTAACAAAAAAGTAATGAGCATCATAAAGCAGTTCTAACCGACCTCAATCATCCACTGCACCATCTGAAACCTTTGTTGGATAACCAAATACCCATATTCCTCCATTCCACAGTATTCCTCAGAGTAGTCGTGTAGATACACTTGCCTCCTCTCCCTTTCCTTCAACATGTGGTAGCTTTCTTCATGTTCTTTGTCTTCTGGTCTTAACAATTTCTGAACAGAGTAAACTTAACCACATTATATCTACCGTTATAATTATAATAGTAAGCAGTTCATTAAACAACTAACATATAAATGGAACAAAGTCGTCATTACGTCAACGTAGCATCTTATATATGAACAATTACTCATCAATTTACTATTTCTGAACATAACTTAACCACATCATATCTATCGTAACGGCGTAACAATAGTAGGTAAACTATTAAACATCTTCCAAATCACATCAAATATACAAATGGAGCAATGTCGTCATTAAGTCAGAAAATCATATCTATGAACAATTAATTACAGTTAACTTCTAAACCGCAATATACAAATCCACATACCACCAACCTACCATTTCCAAAACTAATGCCGTAGTTAAGGACAAAAACTAGACAATGTAACTGAAAGGGAGGCTAAATTACTTACAATATACAATGCTACATATAAAACTAAGTTTATCACAAAAGATTACAACTTCCGGACATCATTATAGATCTCAACATAGCACCAGATTACTATTTCCAAACTTAAGCAATATAACGGCGAAAAATATGCAATGTAAATGAAGTTAAGGCCTAATTACGTTCAATATATACTCAACTATGAATAAACTAAGTTAATCACAAGAGATTACAACTACTGATGCACAATATACAACTCCAAATTGCACCAAACCACTATTTCCAAACATAAGCAGTAATTAAGGATAAAAACTAGGCAATGTAAATGAAACTGAGACATAATTACTTACAGTAATGCTAATATAAGGTTCCGAAGAGACTTGTATCGAAACCTCTGATTTGCAGAACTTTTTACGGTAAATAAGGAACAATTGAAACGTCGGCGATGGAGTCGTATCACCGAATGATCGTTCAGAAAACTGACTACCGCCACGACGAAGTAACAAAATCAGACGAAATTTCAGTCTGAGAACTCTGCATATTAACATCAGTACACTCAGACGATGATTGAATGCATTCTTCATAATCACATGATAAATTCTCTGAACATGTTAAATCAAAATCAAGTGAAATCAGCTTTGATTCTCCATAATTCTCATCGTTGACTGTTTGACCTTCGTTGACTGTTGTTGTTTCGGATACTACATGACAAGGACCTGAAACTGCTGTAGTAGTATAACCTGATTGAATTTCATTAAGTTGTGATACTGTACCGAATTTAGCTTGAGGAGAATGTAATCGAGAGGAAACTGAAACGACGTCGTTTTCTTCAATTCCTTGCAGGTTATTCAACCGTTGCGGAACAATTGAACACTCTGAGCGTGTTGTGACCTCTGAATTCTCGACTCCGAAAACCGATACCGAAACCGAAACCGCATCATCATCATTCTCACATTTCACACTCTTCAAAACCTCAGCTCCTTTCCTAATCAAGCTCTTCGAGCTCGAATTCACCAATTCCACACACGAATAAGCTTCCGATACCTCAAACTTCTTCTCCTCCGCCATTCTCTTACTATACGACCTCGTAATCCGACGAAACTCACCGGAGACTCCATTTCCGTCTCCATAACCTCGCTTCTTCGCTGATTTGTTGTTCGTTGATACTCTACTGGTAGAATCACACGAAATTGTAACTTCTCGCGTCAAATTCGATGTAGAATCGATTATAGAACTAGCGTCAAGTTTTACAGCAACTGTAGGTTTCAGAATCGGAGAATAATTCGGACGTTTCCGGCGAGGTAAATTTGATCTAAGCTTCTTCATCGTGAATACAGAATACAGCTACTAAGCAAATGCACTATTGAATTTAACTATTTGTGTTTTTGAGCTTTCATGAGAGTGTGTATGTGTGTGAGAGAGAGTGTGAAAATGAAAATATGAAAACAGTTGAGAGAGAACGTTGGGGAAGGAGATTTTGTGGGGTAAGAGAGGGGTATAATGGGAAGAATGGGTGGTTTTTTGATAGCATAAAGTGAGTGGGTTCCACTCACGGTTACTGTTTTCACGTTAAAACCACTATCACGCATACGTGACCGATTTTTTAGAGATGAAAGTATATACTTTTGTTAATTAAACGATTAAGATATTTGTATATCTTTTGTATATCATATATAAAATAAAACAATATTTATTTAGTTAACAATTGAGGGTTTAACTGGATACACAGGAATAGATTGTAAAGTAACGATAATTGTAGAAGGTTTCTAAACTATAAGGTCATAACTTTCTAAGAAGTCTTACATAATTAATGATAATCAATGTAACTCGTTCTTGAGAGTGTATATGACATTTAAAATGTCAAATAAACAACATTTTAAAAAGTTTGAAATTGAATGTTTTAAAGTTTAGGATATATGTTTAACAAGTATTTATGGCCCGCCTGTTGCATAGGGATAAAAAAAATTAATCAAAAATATATGAAAAGTAATATTAGACATTGATAACAATAATTGAATAAAAAAACGAACATATAATAAGAAAAAAAATACAATTAAAAGAATATGAATGTGTTTGGTAGCGGGTATTAGAATGTAAGAAATAATAATGAGAATCTTTGATAGAGGCTAGTTTGTCAAAAGGTAATTAATTATTTTCCATTAATGGGTAATACCACATTCCGTTGTCTCCTCTCTCAACCTTTTTATTTGACAGTTACCTCTCAGTCACTCTATTTGACAGTTAGAGTCATCACATATATTGTGACAACCGCGTTTTCAATGTATTATTCCAGTGTTTCGTTTTTCTTTTATTTATCGATTTTGTTGTTTTGACCCTTTATTATTTATTATTTGTTATTTCGTTTATCACGCGTTATTTGTTTAGTCGGGTGTTATATTATTGTTTCGTCATTCGTGACGGAAACGTTTAGTACCTAAGTGCCTAGTAGTTTAGTATGCTCGTAAAATAAGTATGGGTGAGTTATGCCTTCGATTATATGATTAAGATTGACGTTAAAAATATATTACAAAGTTAGCCATTTAACGAGAACAAACGTTAAACCTATTACAAAGTTAGTCCTTTAACGAGAACAAACGTTAAACCTATTACAAAGTTAGTCATTTAACGAGAATTAACGTTAAACATATTACAAAGTTAGTCTTTTAACGAGAACTAGCGTCAAATTTGTTACAAATTCAGTCCTTTTAACGGACCGTTAACATAAGTTAACGGTAAGGGACTGCGACGTAGTCGTGGCTCGGACAGAAAACGTTAAAATGCTTTTTTTTCACTTTCTTAAGATTCTATATTGACTTGGCACGTGATTTAAAGCTGTAAACCTCCCTATAAGGCTAGGTTTGAGCCAAATGTGGATCTAACAACATTTTCTTTCATTTGTCCTTCCATATTTTATACTTGCATCTTTTCCATCTTATTTTCTTTCATTTCACTCTCAGTTCTAAACCAAAACACTCTCATTTCCCTTCAATTTCCAAAAGTTTTGTGAGCTCATAATCATTCATGGAGTGAGTTTCATATTGTAAGAAGATAGTACATCACATACATCATCTCCTCTTTGATTTCCTTCCATTTAGTAAGTATTTTTCCAATTTAATCTCACATTTTCTCTCTCTTATTTCCATCTTTGTTTATGATTAGAAATTCTAACATAAACCTTGTGTAATATTGCAAGGATTTTCTCTCCATCTTCACCTCTCCATTTTCGATTTTGTTCACCACCATGAAAACTTTTATGTCTTGAAGATTGGTAAGAAAAAACATTCCTTAAATCTCATCTTAATTCTTATTTCGTTGAGTTCTTATTCTAACAAGTGGTTTACTTTGTGTTGGAGCTTGGTTTCTCCTCACTACCACTTTTGGAGCTCATTTCCGGTAATTTCGAAGCTATTCCGACGATTTTGGTAGAGTTGCGAAGGTCTTGGGTACTCTTTAACGAATCCTTAATTCTCTTTTTCGTTTTCTTAATTTTCACTAAATTTCATCTAAATAACTTATATAAAAAAATTGAATATGGCTAATGTTGGGTTTATAAGAAGTTAATACTGGTAGAGCTAGTTAATATTGTTGGATGTTTGGTTAATACTGGTGACTGATGGTCAAGTATTACAGATTACTACTGGTAATATTACTACTGCTGACTTACTACTGGTGAAAGTTAATATTGGCTGCATTGATCTGTTTGAAGGAGTTTCTACTTGCGCACTTGTTAATACTGTTTATGTGATATATTTAGTTAGCGCATTGTAAGGAGATAATTATGTAAACAATATATTGATAATTATCTTCGTAGATTTCGTTAGAGTTTTAACCTAATTAGATTAGGGTTTCCTCAAGATCTATATAAATAGATTCATGTGTCGTTGTAAAACACGTATGTTAACGAACAATTATTCTTAATAGATTGAGGCTGTTGGTGGAATTCTTGTGTTCTTAATTATTAACGTTTATTCATTCTTATATTCATAAACAGTTAATCAATTAACCATTGTTAATATCAAAGTGTTGATCCGCTGCAACTTCTTTGATAGATCTAGATCTACAAGTTTGTTCTTAAACAAATATAGTTCGACAGATCCTAACAAGTGGTATCAGAGCACAAGGTTGCTCTAGATCTACGATCAACAAGGCGTATAAACAAGTTTTTCACAAAACAAAACAAGATGTCTGATCTTACTGAAGGCGTTCAAGCAAATAGGATTCCTGTTCTCACATCATCAAACTATGATATGTGGAAGAGTCGCATGTATCAATACATGCTACAAACCAACTACTCCATATGGCAAGTGGTGAAGAATGGTGTTAAACATGCTCCTCTTCCTGGACCAGATCTCAAGAACAAAGAAGCAGCAGAAGGTTCAGCCAAACCAGTAACTGAGCAAGAGATAAGAGATACTCACAATGAATGACAAGCTTTGAGTACACAACTTATTGCTATTCCTAATGAGTATCAACATCAGTTCATAAATTATACTGATGCTAAACTGTTATGGGAGGCATTGGAGAAAATATTTGGTGGAACTGCAAGCACAAGGAGGAATCAAAAAGATCTGTTGAAGCAACAGTTTGAGAACTTCATGGCTGTGAAGGGTGATACTCTATCTCAAACTTTCGACAGATTCAATAAACTGATTGGTGTCAAGCATGGGTGTTAATACTGCTCAAGACGACATTAACAGGAAGTTTCTTAGAGCATTAGGTGAAGAATGGACTATGTACACAGTCAGTTATAGGCAAGGAAACACTCTTGACACTATGGAGATTGACGAGCTATATAATGAATTACGTGTGTTTGAACGTGAACTCAAAAGACCAACTAATAACTCAACACAGAATGCAGCGTTTGTTTCTACTGGTGGAACATCGTCTGAGACTGGGTTCATATCTAGTGAATCCAAAGGAAACGAGAATGATGAAAGTTTTCGAGAAGCTTTCTTCGCCAGTCATGGCAATTCTGGGTTAGTAACTGAAGACTTGGAACAATTGAATGCTGACGATCTGGAGGATATGGACTTAAAGTGGCAATTCGCGATGCTCAGCGTTAGAACAAGAAGATTTATTCAACGAACGGGAAGAAACAACTTTGCAGTGAGAAAGGGTGATAGAATTGGCTTTGATAAAAGCAAAGTACGATGTTTTGACTGCAAAAAGCTAGGTCACTTTGCCACGGTATGTCCAGAAAACCAAGATGATCAACAGAAGCAGACAACTCAACACAACTCTTCTGGATCAAACAACAATTATCAAGTCAATAAACCCTTCCATAAGCCGTAAAATACAAGCTAATGAAACATAAGCCGAAAATCAATAAGTTTATAAAATGGGTGTTTGTTATAGCTTATATAAGGGGTTTATGATTCTATAAAACCCTCTTATATATAAGCTTATAAGCTTATAAAATTGTTTATAAAATTTTATAAAAACCCTCTTATATATAAGCTTATAAGCTTATAACCCTCTTATATATAAGCTTATAAAATTGTTTATAAAATTGTTTATAAAATTTTATAAAAACCCTCTTATATAAGGGGTTTATGATTCTATAAAACCCTCTTAATATAGTTTATAAAATTGTTGATAAATCTATAAGTCATTCAAAAAAGTTTATAAAAACCCTCTTATATATAAGCTTATAAGCTTAGGCTAATAAACTCAAACAAACATTAAAAATGGGTTTATTTTTCTTTATAAGCTATATCAACCATTATATAAAGAAAAATAAACCCATTTTTAATGTTTGTTTGAGTTTATTAGCCTAAGCTTATAAGCTTATATATAAGAGGGTTTTTATAAACTTTTTTGAATGACTTATAGATTTATCAACAATTTTGCCAACCTATAAACTAAAAACCTTATAAGCTACTCCAAACACTTTACAAAAAATTAAAAATTTTTATTTTATATACCATAAGCTATTTATATAAAATATAATACACTCGGACAAACACCCCTAAGCCATTGTATAACCTCTAACAAAAATCATATTTTTTTTTATAATCGTAACAATATTGCTTTTCTTTTTATCATATCATAGTTATATCAACCATTATATCAACCACACCTACCACAGTTCGCCGGCGTTCTAACCGATCCGATATTCCGGTAATCACCTCCATTTCCTTCTCCTAACTGTCATTAAACTGCAATGAATCAGGTCAAAGTTTATGATATTTGTTTCTAATTACACTCAATCCACATCTAAATAGTGAATTACAATTGATTATTCAAATCTAGGGTTTACATTTCAGTTTTTGAGCATAAGTGTATTCCATGATTTACTGTAATTTCATAGATTCTGTAATTTGTGTTGATTAGATCAATGTTTGTATACACACAGAATTAGGCAATTACAGTTGATTGTTCATATTAAGAATATACGGTTCGGTTTCCGAGCTTACGTGTTTTGTATGATTAAGTATAATTGTATACAATTCGTGTACTTTTATTTAACTATCTGACAGTAAACTATGTAAGTTTTAGGTTTTTGCAATGAATTAGATCTATTATAGTTGATTGTTCATATTAAGGATTTACCGTTCAGTTTCGGAGCTTATGTGTTTTGTATGATTGAGTATAATTGTATACGATTCGTGTAATAATATTCAACTATAGGACAGTAAACTGTGTGATCAAAGTTATTTTTGGTGGATTAGGTCAAAGTGTGCATTTGTGCATTTCAGTTATTATTGTCGTATGTCATTTTGCTGGATATAGTGTAACTTTCGTATGAATCTGTAATTTCTGTTTACTATCTGACAGTAGATTGTGTAAGTTTTAGGTATTTTAAATGAATTACTATTCGATCTATGTTTGTATACATATAGAGTTAGGCAATTACCGTTGATTGTTCATATTAAGGATTTACATCTCTTTCAGAGCTTACGTGTCTTGTTTGATCGAATATAGTTGTATATGATTCGTGTACTTTTATTCAACTATGTGACAGTAAAATGTGTGATCAAAGTTATTTGTAGTGGATTAGGTCAAAGAGTGCGTTTCAGTTACTATCTGTCGTGTATCATTTTGGTGAATATAGTATAACTTTCGAAATAATCTGTACTTTCTGTTTACTGTCTGATAGTAGATTGTGTGAAATGTGAATTACAGTTATCTGCAATGAGGTAGGTCGTAGTTTGTAACGTTAATTTCTAATCTCGGTTAATCCAGATAGAATGAGTGAAATGCGGATTGTTATAAATCTAGGTTTTCGGTTTTAGCTTCAGAGCATATGTGTGAGTAATGTAGTGATTTGTTTATTTGTTTGATTTAAGGTGAATGAGAAAGGGATTATAGTATGGGGTTGTCATCTGCTGCGGCTAGTAATCTCAGTGAAGCATTGAAATTTTGCGTATTTGATTTGAGGAGGGGACAACATGAAGGGGAGGAGCTGGAGAAGATTTTGTTCTTTTTTCCGGCTGATTTGCCCTTTCCGGCTCAACTTTCTGTCACTGGGCTCAGTGAAGGACTCATCACTTTCACAAGGTGAGCTGCCAGTAATATTGCGCATATCCATTGTAATATATGCTAGAAAAAAAGTGGTGCTATTTTATGATAAAGATCATCTTTGTTATTGCGATTTTGAACACTGTACATTCTTAATACTCCTCACTAAACAAAATCCTATTTTCATTGATACCACCCAAAACAAACCAGTTTTTTGCAGAAACTTGTAAATCTTTATTGAGGTCCCTTGGTCTTCCACTCTTCCGATGCATCTACTTTTCCTTTTCATTAATTTATGAATGCGTTTTTTCAGAATTTTTTCTCCTGAAGCAGCATGTGAAGTTATAGAAGCAGAAATGCATTCCCATGTGTTTTTTGAGGCAGAACCTGATATTTGGATGGTAATGGTAAGTGTTTATTTATTCTAAAACATTATTAATGTTTGTTAGCTTGTTTCATAGTTTAAAGATAAACTGATTCGGTTGTTTGTATACTTTGATTTATCATTTGTTAATTAGAGTAGTAAATAAGAGGGTTTTTTCATAACCTAAATTTGATATTTCCTCACCATGCTCTTTGTCTAAGCGCCTAAACACATTTTAAGATACAGGGACAATGGTACCCCTACAAGTCCATATAAATTACATTCTTGTCTCATATTGTTATTACCTTTCAGTCTTTCATTACTTGTCACATATCATATAAGGACTGTTTATTACGAGTTTTAATAATGATAATAGAGTTTCTTATTAATAATAGAGTTTCCTATTATGTTGATAGTTATTTTGTAAAAGTAATATTCAAATAGTTTATGTTTGTTTGTCATAAGAAATAGGCAGGCTAATTATTTTAAGATTATCCAACTATGTGCATGGTATTACAGTAGTGATCTTTTAAGCGCATAAGTTGATCTGGATTTACATCGTAGGTGGTTGAAAAAAGCAAAGAGACAGAAGCTGTATGGAGAATTGAAGCACTACGCAGCGTACTAAAGGAAATACACTCTCTTTTTGTTATGTTTCATGGTTCTATAAGAGTGTTGCTTGATAAAGAACCTGGTGGAGGACTAACTCGCAGTCATTTGTATTCCTTCATCATGGATTATCTTAGTGGTAAACCCCTTTTTAAATCATATTTCTTACATTGATCAAATATGTGGCAAGTTGGTTGGGTTGGGTAACAGGTCAAAGTTGGTCAAAACAGGTTTGGGTTGAAACAGGACATCTTTTAGTATAGTTAAAATGTTACCGGGTCGAGTTAAGTTGACCCTGAACACCTTTTTTCCATTTTTAAATAGTTAATGTGGGTTTTTAAAACACTGTTGTTATAACAATGATTGTGAGTTAACAGTTAAGTGAGATTCCTCCTTGTGAGGGTGTGTGGGTTGCATACTGCCCAATTGGATGTTCCTGTGGCCCCGAACCGCTCGCCTTATTTCAAAACAATGATCTAAACCGTTGAATAAAAAATAATTTTAGAGGTTGTATGCATTAAAATATACTTGGGGATACTTATAATCCATTTCACCTGCCGATCCATTTGATCAATTCCCTGCCCGATCCATTTGACCATTTCCCCTTTTAGGTAACTTTTTAATTTGACCTGAGTGAGATTAAAGTCATTAAACACTACCCAGTCCGACCCATTCGTAATTAAGTGGGTCTAAATTGCCACCTCTAATAGAATCTGTTTCTATCTTTTCTTTTTTAAATTTCTTTTATCGGAGGTCACTAATTGTCAGCATATCAAAAGCGGTCTCCATTGGAGTTGTGGTGCTGTGGTAATGCTGAAACTTCTATTTCAAATGATTTTCCATTGGATTTGTGCTACTGGAGCAATCCTGAAGTTTGTATTTCTTCTCTTATATATGTATTTTATCTTCCGAGGCAGATTTTCTCACGGGCAACAAATTCCTGCTACCTAATTTTCGTGACTCATTAAAGGAACGTGGGACTGTACAAATGTTGACTGTTGGACGGGAGGCTGCTATTGAAGTACAGGTCAGATTGACATCATACATCTTCAAATCTTCTTTAGTATTCTCGGCAATCGCATAATCTTAACAATCACATATGATTATGAAAAATGTTGTTTTTATAATTTAATTAAACTGCTTCTCGTCTGTGCAGTCTCTTGTTGGAACATTGGATTCATGCATGGGGAACACGTCAGGCTACTCGGTTATCTTGTTCCAGGACCTTCTTGTTTCTACAACACTAACCCCTGTATGTTTATCCTTGTCTTCTAAGCTTATGTCTCTCTCTCTCTCAATTTATTTCAACATCGTGTGTTTGGGGGTATTCAGATTTGCGTTTTGAAATTCTTAATATTAGTATTACGATGTCGATACGCAATAATGGTTGTATACATATATTTTGATTATGATTATTTGACTATTACGAGGTCAATAATCTGTTTCAAATGTTGCCGGAAAATCAATCATTTGGAAATAATCAATTTCATACCTGCTGCAACAAAACTGATTATTTAAAGGGTGAAATAAATAATTATTTATTTAACCCGTCCCTTAACTAAATTTGAGAGACTTTTGCTCGCCTTTCACAAGATGTCCTTTCACAAGATGTCTCCTTTTTTTCATACAATATTTGGCAAGTTTACCTGTTAATACCGTAGATAATTAGAATTTGCTAAACTCTCTAGCATTTGAGTAGTTCAACTTCAAGTAACAGAAGCTCATCCAAACTTATGGTCCGTATTATTGCAATTGATTATATGACTCTCGTTATTTAATATAATATTTTCTCTTTTTTAAACACCCCCAAAGTAGAGCTGTGCTTACTGTATCTAGAAGCAGAAGACCTTTATTATATACTTTCTTTGACATATTCATTTCCTTATATGAGTTGATAGTAATTTTAATACTTTTCAGGATGACACTGCTAATCTATTTTCATATGGTACCCTAAGGTTGACCCCACGTGTTCTATCATCATCTGGAGGAAGTACCTGGTCTTATTTACGCAAAGGGAGCGTTTCTTCTCATGCTGAAGTGGCGAATGCCAGGTCAGCCGTGGATCGGTCACATGGATTTCAGGATGGCTCCTCTGTAGGAAGTGACAATTATCGCCTTGTGAGGCCCTTACAACATGGCAAGTGGTCCAAAGGGAAGGATGGCTTTCTTGTTACTGATATTTGGGGTGTAGAAGTTGGTAACTTGGTCCCCACTACCCCAACAATATGGCTTCAGCAAACAGATCATAAAATGTACCTGTGTGCTTATCA
The DNA here is from genome assembly GCA_910822075.1 of Senecio squalidus. Taxonomy (NCBI): domain Eukaryota; kingdom Viridiplantae; phylum Streptophyta; class Magnoliopsida; order Asterales; family Asteraceae; genus Senecio; species Senecio squalidus. Next base: position 69,462,799 of record CAJVGC010000001.1, on the reverse strand, counting down.
GCATAAAAGTGTTACCATAATCCTTCTTATTCCTGTTACCTCCATGCTTAATGGGGAGGAGGGCATCTCTACGTTAAAGCAACAACTTCTTGAAAACGTAAGTTTACTATCTTTAATTGTGGTTATCTTCTTGTTACCGGATACATGTTTAAGGGGTGTTTAATTGTGTGTTTAGAAAGTTATATTGACATTTTCAATCATCGGAGTTGGATAATAATGAAAATGGGCTATAGAAGATAGTATTGGTATGTAAGGGAGAAAAAAAAAAGGTAAGAGACATTAAGTTAAACTAAGGGGTAAATAGATAATTGTTATATACATTATGATTAATCTTGTTGCATTGCAATTAGTATGAAATTAATTATTTGATCCCTGAATATTTAGATAATCAGAAATAGTAGCTATTTATGTGAACTATAAAAACTGATTTAATGCAATTTTAAATCACAATTATATCAGTTCAAAACGAAAAATTCAAACATTCTCTTATGTTTCTTGCTTTATAATTATATAAGTCCTCATCAGTCATCTTAATCATATTTCTAGCTATTTTTTCTGCGGTAGTTTATGTTTGATTGCTCAAGATGCTATCGGTAATTCCAAAATTTCTTTTGGAAGGTTGTAACTGGATTGTTTAACAGTCTCTGTCTTCTTCCTTCTTGTTTCTTTCATGTCTTGAACTTTATAAGGTTTTTAGTTGCATGATTAAATCCCTTAGCTTGTTAAATAATGACCTTGTTCAGTTTTTCAAGTTATAGAGATTTAATTATATAAAGCAAAGTTTAAAGACTTAAGGCGTGTTTAGTTGGAGAAAACTGGCCACTTTTTAAGAAAATTTCAAGGAAAATTTAGAAAATAAAATATGCGTTCAAATTGAGCTTTTTTAAAATAAACTTTCATTGAAAACCAAAACCCACTTCTCATTTTTATAACTACAATTTTGAAAACTCCTTTTTATCGTTTCCAAATTTTCCTTCAAATTTCCCTTATAGAAAATGAAAACACTTTTTCTCATCTAAACGTGTTTTCACTAATTTTATAACTACAATTTTGAAGTCGGTCTCTGGAATTTTCCCTTTATTTTCTATCATATAAGCACCTAATTACAACATAAGCAAGTCCTTTATCTCAAAGTAATCAGGTGTTAGACCGTTAGACTAGGAAATAAATTACCAAAAGATTGAGACAAACTGCATTGAGAAAGTTAAAGAGCGTGATGTGGCTATGGAAGATGCAACAATAAAATAGGGGATTGAGTGATGAGCTATGAACCAAGGTGCCCCATTTTAATATGTTAGCTTTTTTGTTTTAAAGTGAAAATAACTAACGTGGTTTTTCTTGTGTCAAATCATGAGAGTCTGTTCTAGTTTTATTTAGGATAGAGAAACACATAATTTTTCTAGAAAGGGTTCTTATTTTTTTGCATCTGCCAGGCATCTGCAAAGATCTTTAAAGTTGAGGAGAAGCTTGCAAAGGGATGGGGTGGCGAAAATGCTTATCATGTCAAGGGGTATCGTTATTTACTAGTGGACGGTGACAGAAGTATATCTCGGGCTTCCCCACCTGGAAAAGTAACAACCCTAACAAAGGTCAGAATGATCATTTTTAATTGCCTTAATATTGTTTTCTTCATGCAGATTATAGGTGGCAATTTCATTCAACCTGCAGTTGATTCATGTCGAAAGTGACCTGAGATGTATTTAAAATCACTGCCACTTAAATCAACTTATTCCAAATAATCATATTAGTATTTTAGCAATAAAGTTTTTGTAATCATATATTTAATAGATTAATTATCTATAATTTTAAGAATAAATTACAAAAAGAATTACCCAACCCACCCATTTTGCCACCGCTATTGCAGATTGTAGGTCCCGGGTATTGGATCAACAAGATTAAACCCGTTGATTATGAGGCGGAATCTCAATAATTAACAGTCAATATACAATAAGAATTACTTAGAAATAAGAATAAACGATTACTAACAAACACGAATACTTGTATTAAGATGAATCACTCAAACCTAATACAATCAGTATTCTTCAGTGTCGACCTCTCTCTGATGTCTACATTTTCTCTGTATGAAAGTCTTTTTCGAAAGTCCAACCTAAACCTAAACTAGTTAAACTATTATCTAGTATAACTTGTTCATCGGGCTTGAGCCACTAATGGGCTTATGCACAATGCAATGTTCATTAACTCCCAAAAGGACTATTGAGCCCATGCACAATCATGTTCGTTGGACCATTACAGACACGAACATCATGTTCGTTTACACACACGAACATCATGTTAGTGCAATTTGTGTGACAGTTGTTCTAGATTATTTAAGTCTGCATTATATAATATAACTTGTTCATCGGTCTTGGGCTACTAATAGGCTTATGAACAATGCAATGTTCATTAACTCCCAAAAGGACTATTGAGCCCACGGACAATCATGTTCGTTGGACCATTATAGACACGAACAATTATACACGAACATCATGCTCGTTTACACACACGAACATCATGTTCGTTTACATACACGAACAACACTATAAATACAGACTTAAATAATCTGGAACAACTGTCACACAAATTGCACTAACACAGACACAACTTATTGTTGTTTTTACAATCTTTCAACTTTCTTCTATTTTCATTATCCTCCAGGAGTCATTACTCGCCTTAAATAAGGTTCGGGAAGATGTTGATCTGGAGAAAAGCAGAAGAAAAGAGGATGGTGTGGATCATGAAAAGGATCTAGAAATTTGCATTAGAGCAAAAAACAATGCTTGGGTGATTGCTCGAGCTACAAGAGGGAAAGAACTTTATATAGTTCTTGAGAAGGCCAATGAAACTCTTCTCTATGCCACGGAAGCTGTTGAGAAGTTCAGTGACAGGTAGAACTCCCGTACTGTTTATATCCTCTCTATACCGAGACAAATTTGGTTGAAATAATTCCCTTTCAAGCCTAGTTTAAGTTTAGAATCACAATAAGGAACCCCTAAAATGTGTTGAACTCCACAGAAACCTATCAGAACTCTATACTGATTGGACTATTTGATAAAGTTGGCAGAACTAGCGGGGGGCGGGAAGGTAGGTTGGGTATTGGCCATTGGGATAAAACAGTTATATTTCGGTACTTGTTAAAACAGGCACGGTTAACCCGAAACACTTTTTCTTCAAAGTCCTTAAATATTTAATGAATAATTAGTGTGTAAAGTATACTTCAAAAGTTACATTAGGTCAATAATAATCTAAATCGATGATTTATTAGGTCGTCACTTTGTGCATCAAAAAAATACGTTGATTTCGACCTGTTTGATTCATTTGAATCCTTTTCATCCAATGCTGTGTTTGTATATTATTTTACCTGTTATAAAAATAACCCGACTCGATCCATTTATAAGTTAAATCCAGCTGATGAAAAAAGCGATCTAAAAAGGAAGAGACGGCACGTTGTGCGTTATTATCAACTTTATTTACACAATGTGTCTAGTACTCCTCCATGAATCTGTCGGCTCTAGGTGTCTTTGGCGTTAAACAGTGATAGCCAGTAGATTGACCTATGATTGCTTCATCTCCTAAATAGGTTTAAAAAAAACATAGAAGCTGTTTATGTTAATGTTTAATATAGCTTTGTTAGATTATGTAAATGTATAAAAGTGAAATCATTATGCTGTATAATATGATACAATACATTTTCTTTTCTAAATGACTAGTTTCATTTCTCCACATTTCAGTCATTATACTATGTTCTTTCGAATTTTCGATTGACATTTAGGTGGTTGACGAGATGATTGTTTTAAATTAAGTGTAAAGTAATGGAGCTACAAAACATAGAAGAGTAGAAGTTGATTTAAACTCGTAGTCTCGTACTGAAGTTATTCTCTGAATCCGCTTTATATAATATTTTTAATCACCACCCCTTATATTTATCAGTCTGTTTAACTTGTTGAAACCCTTAATTAATACCCATAAATCACAATTTTTTTGGAAATTTGTTAATATTGTTCCCTTTCTATCATGTAGATACTGCAATGGAGCATTTTCGTCGGATTAGGGATCACTGGAACTGCTATGAAACGTAACAGTTCATGTTCATCCCGCATCAGCTCCATGAAGTATGGTTTATGTCAGATAGTAGACAATTAGAGAAGCAAAATATGCACATAGTGTTTTAACGGCTGAAAAAGACGTTCACGGAATATTTGAGAGTTGTGAGGTCAAATAGATTTCTGGAATGGTAGACTTATATGTATACTGTAAAAAATAGCTTTGTAAGTTAAAATCAGAGTTCATGTAACTGGTGATCATGTCTAGATGAACATGGATTATGATTTAATTATCTTTTAATAAGTCTTGCATTCTTGAGTGAGGAAGAAAAACTCTGTTGTAAAAACTAGTAGTTCCGAGTTCTGACATGCATTTTTGTTGACGTTTTGTTTATTCTATTTGTTATATGGTTGTGCATTAATAGAAACTCATGCATATCAAATTGAGACCATTTGAATGAGTTCCGATGAAGATTCAAGCTTCATTCCAGAACGGAATGTTCGTCCCAAAAGTAACTCATATATAGGGTTTGAAGAGCTTGCATGAAGCAAATAAAATTGAGACAATTGTTATTAGTAAATTAATTATCCTTCGTCCAATTTTGACTTTCTTTGAGTCATTACGTAACTCGCTCATTTTGGCACGTACATTATAAGCAAATCTAAGTACCTAACATTGAAGCATTAGCATCTGCTTATTTTGGTGGTCTTTATTCGTGATCGAAATATATTGTACATATACGTGCACCGCCCTAATCCGACCATACATTTTACTTTCATCGAGGCCGTCAAACTATTAAAACTAGTTTATAAGTCATCCAAATAATGTATCCAATTACTCTTCTATTCAAATCCCGTCTTTGCCTATGGAATCGCGCCAGGGTCGGGTTCGGGTCGGGCTGGGGCTCCGGCTTTTGCAGTGTAGAAACATGTGGATTCGGGTCGGGTTGGGTTTAGGGTTTGGGTTTGTTTAATCTTCCTGCACGTGTCCTCTTCTTTTACACGTGTTTCCTCCTTTTTGCCTCTGTTTCTCCCGCCTCTCTGTTTCTTGTGTACATAGTGTTCTTTCTTTCTTTTTCCAAGGTGAGACTCTTTCTCTTTCCGAGGTGAAACCCTAATTGCATGTCGAAATCGCCGCCTGCTGTTCCGATCGCCGGCTGGTCTTTGTAGCCCCAGCCCGACCCGAACCCGACCCTGGCGCGATTCCATAGGCAAAGACGGGATTTGAATCTTTTTCTTCGAGGTAAAACCCTAATTGCATGTCGAAATCGGTGGCCGGTATTCGGGTCGATCGCGTATCGAGGTCGCCGGCTGGTCTTCTAGCTGTTTTACTGGCGACTTCCTCCGGTGTCGGTACGTCTTCTTTTTATTTTGATTTAACTCTAGATCTGTTCAGGAATAGTCTCCGACGAGTAATTGTTGTTATGTTTTTTTTAATTACTTTGTAGATGCGAAGTCCGACTGCCTTTGCTGTTCCTTCGGAGGTATGGAAACATCGTTTATGGTTTTGGTGTGTTTTTTATTTATTTATGTCGAACTTGAATTACAGAGTTTTTGTTCTTTATGTTGATTATCGATGTTGTTTTGTTTCTGGTTTTGGTGTTTTTTTTTTTAATTTATGTCGAACTTGAATTACAGAGTTTTTGTTCTTTGTATATATGCATGTTGATTATCGATGTTGTTTTGTTATGCATGTTGATTATTGATGTTGTTCTGTTTTTGGTGTTGCTTTGTGGTGGCAGAATAGTAAGGAAGCAGAAGGTGATCAATCTGTTTCCCAAAAATTGCGAAGGGGCAGGTGAGAATATCAATAATTCGAATTTGTGTTGTTGAATCTGTTAGTGTTTTGACATTTCATTGGTTTGTTATGATTTTGCAATATCGCAGTTACTACTTTATCTAGAATTACAAATATTGATTTGTCGTTTGATTATTGTCTGTCACAGCCCATGGCTAGACGTGGCTTGGCTACGAAAGGGCAAAAAGCCCAGCTGCTGATCAATTACTTCGGGGTCAAGGTCTCTAACGTTGATGGATGTTTTTTTTACTACATTGTACGTTCTTCCTTTTCATTTTGACAATGTGTTTTTTGTTGAAAAGATGTTGATTATTTTGTGTGTTTAGTGTCAGTTGTTTGTGATGAATTTCAGGGTAATTAATTTGTTTTTTATTACATGCATAAATTGTTCCATGTATAATTGTTTTTAAATAACATAATTATCCGAAAACAAAATATGAAAAGGTAGAACACAAAACACACAGAAATTGAAGGATTGAGAAAGATGAATTATCAGTTTGAGCTGAAAATTAGGGTTTCTCAAAAGAGTTTCTTCGATTTGAGTATTAAGGTTTTGGGTTGGAAAAACTTGGGTACAGAGTTGTTGAGTCAGCAGCAAAAAAATTGTCTTCGGGTTTCCGTCCTGCTGCGGGATGTGGTGTGTCTTTCACATTATGTAGCAGCACAGATATGACGAGACAATTTTTTTTTGCTGTCGTCTCATTGATTCTGTACCCAGATTTTCCAAACCCAAAACCCTAATATTCGAATCCAAAAACCTCTTTTCCGAAACCCTAATTTTCAGCTCAACCTGGTAATTGATCTTTTTCAGTTCTTCGATTTTGGTTTGTTTTATGTTCTTCGTTTTCATGTTTTCTTTTTAGACAATTGTGTCAGTTAAAACTGAGTATCTGGCCGGAGTTGGAGAGAGAAGTGAAAGCTGCTAGGAACGAGGTACAGGAACGACGTATGTCATTGGGTGCGGTGTACTCTATGGCTGCGGCGGTTGCTGTTACTCTTTTCGACCATCCTTCACTTCTTTCTTTAACTTCGGGTTTAACTGAACAATGTGTATAAACGATCTACTTATGTCATCTTATATAAAGTGATTAACGGAGTTTAAAGTCATATGAATTGCTTGGAGAAAGTGGGAAATTTCGAGCTTAGACTCTTTACTGGCATGTTGACGAGGTTGTTTGAGATTTGTTGAAACGAATATCAGTAGCTACCGAAACTCGTGGATGGGATATGGCAGGCCAGACATTTGGATGAAAAGCTTTTCATCTATTTGTTTGACCTGCAGTATTCTGCGAACAGTCCACAGTTTCGGCAAATATTGATTTTCCTTCCAGCCCACCTCGCGTAACTTCATTGACATGTAAGGACGAAGTTTAACCTTGGAATTTTCCATTTTCTCCTAGCACCTGATATGGTTTTGAACAACGTTATTCACTAGAATTTGTGGTAGGTAAGAAACAAAGTTCAAAAAATCTGAAACGCTTTGGAGAAATGAAAATACCTGCTGACATCCTTATGGAATAAGTCCAGTTTCGTTGGCAGCCATCGAATGTGGGGAGTGGAATGCCAGATGTCTGGCACTTGGATAAAAGTTTTTTATCCAGCTGTCGGACCTCCGGTATTCCATTCTCCAGGTTCCATGACTGTCAACCTTACTTTATGCGAAGTTCCAATAGGTCCATCAGCATGTAGGTATTGGATTTTTCTTTAGAAATTTCTACTTTAACCGGGTAATTGAAATGGTTGTTTTACTCCTTTTGACGTAATTTTTCGACTGTGGATTTAATAAGTCCTGTTGTTTAATTGTTAATTCAGGTCTCTGTAATTTCAGGTTGTAATTAATTGATTGTTGTCTTTCGAGTTTCAGGAATACATTTGATCGATGATCTTTATAAAGAGGCTATGATGATGAATTTGTTTAACACGTCTGAGTGAATTAAATCGGAGGTGAGACTATCTGTATCTTGGCGGGGCAAGTCGGATGGTTATGTGAAATTGCATTGCAACCGATAAGTAAGTTTGCAGCCATGGCAGATTAGTCCACTTTCCCTTGTCTGTATCTTGGCGGGGCAACTCGGGTGGTTATGTCAAATTGCATTGTAACCGATAGGTAAGTTTGCAGCCATGGCAGATTAGTTCACTTTCTTTGGTTATTAAAATATCTGAGCCTCATAATGATTACATAGAAGTCGAACCCATACGTCTATTCAAATTCTGTCTTTGCCACTGGGTCGGATGGGGTTCCGCAAAAAGGAGGAAACACGTGTAAAAGAAGAGGACACGTGAAGGAAGATTAAACAAACCCAGGGTTTTCTTATCCGGGTTTGGTATTTTTTTTTTTTAACTTACGTGTTCCTATCCTTTCCATATGTCCAGTACGTGTCTTTCCCGCAGGGTTTTATATTGTCTGGTCTTCTCCGATTGTGTTATTCACTGACTGTTGGTTTTTTTAGTGGAGGTTATGATGATAAATTTCTTTAACACGTCTGAATGAATTCAATTCAATCAGAGTTGAGATTATCTGTATCTTGGCAGGGCAACTCGGATGGTTATGTCAAATTGCATTGCAACCGATAAGGAAGTTTGCAGCCATGGCAGATCGGTCCACTTTGTTTGATTGTTAACAAATCTGAGCCTCATAATCATTTTCCTGAGACTTTATGAAATTGATCTTCTTATTATTCTTCTTACGGAGTGAATGAGTGAAAATATAAGACTTTTTTCTTCGTATTGATGTGCGTTAGTACTCTTGGGCAAGGTGTTAGATGGCTTGTCATTTGTGTTCCTGAACATAGTCAGCCTCGACGACGTTCTTGTGTTTCTCAGGTTCGGGTTTCTGTTGAGTCGTCTTTGCCTAAGTATTATTGCGGTCGCTGTGATGCTCTTTTCTGGTATGACAAGATGGTTTTTCACTGGTTTCTTAGCGATAGCAGTAATGGAATGCACCAAGCTATTGTACTAGTCCAATTACGTTTACTAATGTACATGTGGTTGTTTACAATTCTGATTCGTAATTTTGTCTATCTGTTGAAGATCCAAATGCAATAAATATCATTGTAACATTTGCTTCTTAATTGTAGCAGAACCATGGTTAACATATTCGAAGAAATTACTAAAATGTTATAGACATATTAAAGTGTTTATTGTATGTTACAAAAACACAAATAAACAGTTAGCAAAGAAATTTAGCAACATAAAAACAAAGACTCACTCGCCCTACCGGACCTCGTGCAACGCACGAGTGTCCCCTAGTTACATTTATAGCGTGATATAACAAAATCATATTGATTGACTGAAATGTCATTTACTTTTCTTAGGGGGTGTTTGTTATACTTATAGAAGGGGCTTATTAGCTTATGTAAGATAGATAAGCCCATTTTAAGTGTTTGTTTGAGCTTATTAGCTTAGGCTTATGAGCTTATGTAAGGGGGTTTTCATAAGCTCCTTTTGTGTGGCTTATGGGCTTATCAAACATTTATAACTTGTCATAAGCTAATAAGCTCATAAGCTACTCCAAACACTTCATAAAAATTTAAAAGCTTATATTTCATAAGCCAATATAAGGCATAAACTACTTATAAAACATAAGCCTAAGCCTAAAAAATAAGCTTACACAAACACCCCCTTATATCTGTCAAATATGATTTTGGAGCCAATGCATGATCAAGAGTTAATTAAGACTCAATACTGAAAAGTGGTTTTCAGTTTTGACCCTTCTAAATTGTACATGTTCTACGTAATATTTATTCTTTTTGAAATGTTATATTTATGTTGACACGTGTCTAAAATCTACTATTTCATGTGCCACTATTCAAACTTTAATTTAAAACTAACAATATCAACCCTCAACTTACACCCTCATGCTATGAATTGTGAAAGTTCCCAAACTTTTTATTATTATTTATCCCTATATGATATAAGCCTATAAGGTTGTTAAAAAGATAAAAAAAAAAAAAAAAAAAAAATGTTTTGGTTCGGTCTAAACCGGTCGAACTAGATTTTTGGCATGACCCGAGTCAAGACATGTGAGTAACCCAATACTTAAAGACTCGGAATGATTATGTCAAGTCAACGACATTTTGAACCTTTAAATGACCCTAAACGCCAAAAAAACTTGAGTTGTTTGTTTTTTTTCAGCGGAATTTAAAAGTATTCATATTGTGTTTTTACATATTTCAGCGAAAGTTGCGGTTTTTATATCGCTACAAGGTGAAATGGTCCACAACTTTAGTTTAGGAGGTAGATTTTTAATGAGATTTATGATTAATTAAGAACGTCACCTAACAATGTTTTGTCAATTCTTGTTTCTCTTTTTTTATAAGTATTTCGACTTATAAAATTTCATCACTTCTGTTTATATCGTTTTGTGATGAAATTGAAGAAAACAATTAGTGTTAATGGTGCAACGAATTGGAAACAACGTAAAAACTAACACACATATGATCGTAGTACTAAACCGACTTTATATATAGTTCATCCATGTAGTAAACAAATCAATAACTAAACAAATATAGTTTGAATGTCAAGTATAAAAGGGATAATGTAAGTTAAGGTGAATAGATTTTATTTTTTTATTTTAATTCAATTAGGTTATCCATGTACTAAACCGACTTTATAGGTCACACAAGTAAACATATGTTTTCAGCGATTGAGATTTTCTTATTCAAGTTATCCGAAAAAGACGATTACTTTTGGTGAAGATATATACGGTATAAGTATGATATCCTAAGATGTTTACCTACAGAGGTTCTAACATAATACATTTTCTTATGACATGAAAAATGTATAACCACTAGGTCATTTTGTGGTGGTTAAATAAACATATCTTTTTGTTTATACCAATTTCAAAAATAATTTTGCTTATAACAGTTTTATGAACCGGCTTTAACAAGTTATTAATGCTTAAATTTCTTGTATATAATTAAAACTTTTTAAAAAAAAGATGTCGTATACGTCGGATATAAAAAATGTCCAACATTTTAGCATATCATGAAATATTATACGTACTTCGATGTTGAAACTGATACAAATGACACAATCGTATTATTATATTGGGTGTAGTAGAAAGTAGTTTTTATATACGAATAACCTTATAAAATGTTTTTTCACTAGTGAAAAGGAATTTGATTTTGTCAATCAAAATTGATTTTTTTTTTTTTAAATTGTTTTCACTTGGAAAATTAAGATGCGACACTTTAGGATAATGAAGTATTCTTCAATTATAAGTTACAAAAATATAAAATTAAGACTCCTTACTCATGTTAATTTTTATCTACGGTATATTTGGCGTAAGTGGTTGAAGCTGTAGCTTAAGCCTGAGCTTAGGCTGGAGCTTAAGCTTAAGTTTATGGTCGTGGCTGGAGCTTAAATATAAAAATGAAAAACATCTTTGATAATAGGCCTGGATCTTGAGCTTATAGGTGTGAAAAGACATAAAATGGTATATATATATATATATATATATATATATATATATATATATATATATATATATATATATATATATATATATATATGTTTCAATTAGAATGAAGGTTATTTATGTCATTTTGTCTACCATAAGCTCAAGCCCTTTTCATAAGCTCCTTCAAGTGGCTTATGATTTTGGGGCTTATATTTTTCATTAGCCCGTCGAACCAAACAAGGCTTATGAAATGGATTATCAAAAACGATAAGTTTAAACCCCAATAATCCTCAAGAATCCCCTTCGCCAAACACACCCCTAATCTAATGCATATATTTGTTGACTATTGGATTCATGGTTATGTGATTATAGGGTAAAAGCATAGTTTTTAAACTCGTACGAGTCGAGTCGGTTTTCAATAGAAAAGTATCGACTTGGAGTATGACTCGGATATTCACTTAACTCGTATCACGACTCGCTTGACTCGTGACTCACGTGACTCGTATTTTGACTCATTTGACTCGTATCATAACTCGTACGACTCGTACATTGACTCATACAATGACTCGGAAATATATTTAATTATCAATAAATTCTATATAAAAACTTTAATATTATATTATATTATATGTGCATTATATATTTATTTTATAAAAAATTAAAATCATGACTTTTACAAGTCAAGTCACGATTCGAGTTACGAATCAAATTTAAAAACACAATTCATGTTTTGAGTCACGAGTTGACAACTATAGCTAAAGGTAGTTAAAAGTAAAATGCAACTCATGGACACATCTTTTCAAACTTTTAGCGAAATTTAATTTACAGTTGGCTTATAATTTAAGGTATTATTATTTTTGAATAATCGAAATATTTTGATTTGGGTTTTATTAGGTTTCCATTTAACCTAAAAAAGATAATCAAAATAAACCATTTAAAATGTAAGCTATAAAACATTATGATCATATTTGTTTGTTTATGTCAAAAATATTTGTATAAATTAGTATGGAGAAATATGTATAGCAAAGATTATTGTAAATTTTAAGTTTAAAGTTGCATTTGTTTATAAAAAATAGTTAAAACCCAATCCTAGACTTGAACCGACGTAAAACCGAAACAAATGGTTCTTAACTTCTAAAAGGTAAAACAAATTTTTTTTGGTACGACTCCGATAATAAGCAAAAACCGACTCAAATTGAGCTACGCTCACCCTTAATATATTATAGCAAAACCCTTAGTAAAAATTAATAATTACCTCATTTGTTTGTGTGTCAAATAAATAATGTACCATGTTTTGTGCAATAAACTTTGATTTGTAGTCATTTTTCAGCCAACGATAGTCAAAATACAAGTCCAAACAATATCTTGTAGACAAGTTTGTGACTTTACATTATTTAGGTCATGAGGTCATGATACGTTAATTTATCTCTTTTGGTTGTTAATTTTCCGCTTGAAGCATTTAAATGACTTATTTGGAGTATTTCAAATCATATAAAACTATACTATGAAACTTTATATCTATATCAATAAGAACTTATCAAAATAGTCGTAATACGAATTATGGGGTCTGTCAAAATCTTTAAAGCCCAACGATATATAATTAACTCACTAATATAAATGTTGTGGATTTTACTCTTATAAAAGATTGTGCGATACCATTTTCCCATCGCAAATATCTTGTGGAGTAGGGATGGCAAAACCATCCGAAACTGATAGGGAAAACCGAAACCCAAGATAGTTGGGTCGGGTTCGGGGGCGGGTTGGCGGGTTTGGAGGCGGGTATGGGCACACAAATATTTCTGTTGCGGGTTCGGGTATGGATATGGGTTTGTCAAATACCCGCCAGATTATCCGTATCCGTACCCATACCCATACCCATACACATATTAAGTCTTTTTTTCTTTTTTTATTTATAAAAAATACATATTACTAATACTAACTTTTTATATTATATACTCTAATTGATTTCACATAACTTAAATTATATCCTTTAAAATAATCGTTTAAAATTTTTAAAATGTCGATAATGAATTAGGTATTTTGTTGGGTTTTAGTAATTCGTTAAGAATTTTTTTTATCCCTAACTCGACATTTTGTCTAGCATCAATGTAAATGGGTATTACCCAATACCCGCGGGGAAACCCGAAAAATCGATGGATAAAACTATATGGGTATCCGATGGGTATTGTGTTGGATATGGATATGAGTTTTATAAATGGACGTGGGTACGGGTTTAGTGATATCCGACCCGAACCCGCCCCGTTGCCATCCCTATTGTGGAGCCAACTAAAAGAAAGACTTTTATAGAAATGGATTACTGATTCAAATCTATTCAAACTCTGAGTTGGTTTCTAAAGGACATGTGATCATTTAATCGGGACCGTTTCTTGAAGAACGGTCGTTTTGATCCAAATGAATCACGGAGTCATGTTAGTTAAAACTCAAAAATCACTAGTAAGAGTTTGCAAGGATTAATCTTGCCACTTACTAAACCTAAAGGACTATTATCACATTTCTCCAATTCTATACCGCTTGCAGAAATAGCTTTCTTCGTCTTGCTCCCATCACCATGCGCACATTTCGCACTACCTATACATATACACACACATATACATATAGATACAATATATACATACACATGCATATACATATACATATATTCCACTATAAAATCACACACACACACACACACACAATATTCACACACACAGTAGCAAAATTCAAAATCAACAATGGCGGAAATCGGAGAATCAGAAAAGTATCTTCTAAACCGGCACAAGGAGAGCCACTTCACCGCCGGCGAAATCGTTCGTGACATCATCATCGGAGTTTCCGACGGCCTTACTGTTCCGTTCGCTCTCGCCGCCGGACTGTCCGGTGCTAACGCTTCGTCTTCGATTATTCTTACTGCCGGAATTGCAGAAGTCGCCGCCGGTGCTATCTCCATGGGACTCGGCGGGTAAATTCCTTTATTTTTTTCAATTTTGTTTAATTTTAGGTTTTAATTCGTTAATTTCATGATTAATTTGCACTTTTGTGGACATTTTGTAGAATTTGACTTTTTAGGTCAAATATAGTGTTTTTTATTTTTGAAATTAGATATGTATTTATGATGAAATTAGTACTAATTTGATTTTATTTGAATTGTTTGTATTATGATTAAGTTTTTTTATCCATTTTTTTATTGATTACACAAGAAAATATATAGTAATTTTGAATTTTGGAAGGAATAGGTTTGACTAAAAAAGTCAAAAGTCAAAGGAGTTTATCCAAGTTATTGCATCATTTGCATGAGAGTGATGACTGTTTACTTTTTAGGTCAAACATATTGTTAACGATGAAATCTGCACTAAAACGTGTACTGATTATGAATATGAAATGAAGTTTGTTTGACTCAACAAGTGAAAGTTGGAGTATGTTAATGAGTGTAGGTATTTGGCGGCGAAAAGTGAGGCTGATCATTATGTTAGGGAGCTAAGGAGAGAACAAGAAGAAATCGATAAAATACCTGATACAGGTTAATTTTTAAATTTTTACAGAATTTAGATTCATATATATAGAGACACGATGATCATTATTGGTGATTTGATACTTTGTATTAATTGTAGAGGCGGCTGAAGTGGCAGAGATACTGGCGGAATATGGAGTGGAGCCACACGAGTATGGGCCTGTGGTGAATGCTTTAAGGAAGAACCCGAAAGCATGGCTTGATTTCATGATGAAGTAAGTTTTATTGCTTTAATTTGATCTAAGTAATATTCTGTTTAAATTGTTGTATCTGTTTCTGTTAACAAACCATCTTTTAAGTGTATATTCAATTATTCATATCTCATAATTACGATTAAAATAAGGCTTAAAACAGTGATTCTATCATGCAAATTCTTTTTAAAAGTAGATTCTTCGAAGACAAACGGAATCTTAATGGGACATGGTGGTTATAAAACTTTGATTGTTTCTAGATTTTTATCAGTGAAAATTAGACATTGATATGCTAAACATTGTTTTCATAAGTCTTTTTCAAGAATGTTTTGGGTTAATTATTTAAGGGGAGTTAGTTAATGCATGTGGTATCTTGCAAACCGAAAGCAATCATGAACAATTCTGAATAAACTATGTTGTTTGGTGTATAATATTGATCACATATTGCCCTTTATATGTATGTAAAATGTTAGTCGTCTTAACACGTAAACTATAGTTTATGGAGTTCAGTTACGCCACATTACAAAAAGTCATTATCCTGATATGTTTCGGCCATTATACAAGGAATATTGAAAAGCAGATCTGAGGCTTCTATGCATTCTATGCTGTCTAAATTAATAAAAGTTTTAATTTTGAAGTCATGGAATGTGACTTGCATAAACTTCCAAAAGCAGATACCGCATAAAATAGTATATTATGTGCATAAATTTGTTTTGTGGCAATAATTTATACAATTTGTTTGTGATAAATGCAAAATAACTTTTCGAGTTATGATGCATACCTTTCCGGTATAGTTTGGTTGTATAAATCTTGAAAAATGTCAAAAAGGGTTATACTTCAAACTTTTTGTTTAAAAAGCTCTTTCTTGTGAACTATAGTGTTTTTATTTTTGCATTTTCTCAAAAATGATGATTTATTTGAATAGAGGTGGCATTTCAACCCGTTTAAGCTATTATATCTATACTGATATAAAAGAAAACGGGTAATTGGGTTGAATCTATTACATAATGATTATTTATTAAAAATATTGAACAAAACAATGTTACACATGTTTTGACCACTTACCAAATTCATTCAACCCGCTTATTTTGTCACCTCTAATTTGAACAAGAATCAAAGTACAGTGGTTTAAAAAGTTAAAACCCGTAGAAATTCATTATGGATATCTTTGTGGTCTCTCTTCTCACTCTTTTTTTTTTCTTATCCAGATTTGAACTTGGACTCGAAAAGCCAGATCCAAAAAGAGCACTACAAAGCGCACTAACAATAGCAATCGCTTACATATTAGGCGGTCTGGTCCCACTTTTCCCTTACATGTTCATCCCAGTGGCCGAAAAAGCTGTGGTTGCATCTGTCATTGTAACCATATTAGCCCTACTTATCTTCGGGTACGCCAAAGGTTACTTCACTGGTAGCAAACCAGTATGGAGCGCACTACAAACGGCTCTAATAGGAGCCATAGCATCTGCAGCCGCTTTTGGCTTGGCTAAGGCCGTGCAAGGGTTGTAACTTGTAAGCCACTACTTTTTTCTTGTTTCTGTTTTTCTTAGAGATTTTAAGTCAAGCATGCTACTCTTTTCGATTGAGATATTAAAATTGGGATAGTTGGATTTGTTAATGGAAATTGCTTGTTACTTTCTAACACAAGCTTGTTTTCTTTTTTTGAAACGCAAATATTAAAAAAAAAAATCTCGACCAATTACAAGATACATCTTTAAAATAAATAGAACCAAACTTCGACTAAAATGAACTACATGCATGAACCATCAGACTCTTTTACGAAACATGAACCATCCGACCCTACTACAAACTAGTGCAACTAGCCGTGTTAAATTGACAGTGTAGTTATACTCGTAAAATCAATAAGAACAACTACTATAGTCGATCCTGTTGAAGACGGGTTATGAGGGGTATAAAGAAGGTGAGACGTAGACAATCATACTTTTACAGAGATGCTGATTCTTGTGGGCCTATGAATAGTGAAATGGACCTTTGCTTTTTTATCTTGTTTTGGACTATGTAATACCCATGCGCATTACTGAAAGGGAGGGACACTGAATCTTTGGGTTATAAAAATACAAAAGTAAAAGTACACAATTTCTATCTCTGGATTAAATGTTTTTTAAAAATTTCTTCTTTGTCTCCACATACAAGATTCAAGAGTCGTAATAAACAATGGTTTAAAAGATAGTGGAGTAGTTGTGTTCTGTGTGGTGGTAGGCTGGTAGCAACTAGCAAACGCCATGGACGTGCCACGATGAGGGTTCCATTTTCGAAAAATTAGTTGGTGTTTGGAATTATGGATATAGGAATGACTTTCATTGACGAAATGTTGATATCAGTTTTAAAATACCCGACTCTCTCAAACCCACGTTTATACTTTAAACAACATGAATATACGTAAATGATCAATTAACACACATAATTTTTACGGACCAAGAGACACAATCTTTACCATTCATCCCATTTTAATCTAATGACTAAGATTAAAACCAAAATCCACTTTTCTTTTATTTTTTTAAATTAATTTATCTCACAAACTGTTAATCGTTAGACGAAACAAATTACACCGTTGCGATCGTCTCGTTTTTACCTTTAATTAAAGCAGTGTTGTTATATAATTTCGACGATTTTTTTTTTTTTTTTTTTTTTTTTGTAGGCATTGAGATTATATCGATAATATCACATGTGATATTAGCACCAATTCGAAAAACTTTATAAAAGAAAATTACTATAAAACGTATAAATTACCTAAATTTAGAAAAAATATCGAATTGCAACGATTTTCTTTTTCTTTCATTTTTTCGACAAAAATGTGATGGTACGTATATCACATGTGATAGTACGTATATCACATGTGATTGTATTGTATATCATATGTGATTTTATTATACATGTAAAATTTCTAAAACAAAAATACATGATTTCAACTTTGATTGTGAATTTTATTGAGATATAATCTATATAGAACCTCGAAAAAAAAAATCAAAAATTAATGTTTTTTATTTTCCGTTTTCGGACAAATGTTAATATTCGTAAGATACAATCACATATGATTTGAACACTAAATATGAATATCAAAATATATATTTGTTATATTATAATTCAACTAGAATCAAAATGAAAAACGCAAAAATAATATGTCAAACTATTAAAATTACATGTGATAAAATTTCAAAATCAATCAAAAAACCCTAGAAAATTTTTTCGTCAAAATACTCTATAGAAAGATAATGAAATGTTCGTTACAATAGTGTAATTTATTCGTTTAATACATCTACGGTTTCTGAGATATTCAATTTTTAAACAAAATTAAATTAAAGTTAGTTTCTGAAATGAAGAGTTGTGATTGACTAATTTGGTCTCAATTTTTTAATGGTATTTTCTGATCTCATCCCAATATCAAATCTCACTTGTTTTACAAAATCGGATTAATACCAAATTGTAAGAATAATTAGAGAAAAAAAATTCTTTATTATTAAAACATACTCCACTAGTTAGTATGAAAGATATACAAACCAAACCAGATTATATAAAGATATGAGAATTTAATTTTATTGAATTTTGACAACCATACACATGAGATTTTTTAATCAATTCAAATTTATTCCTTTAAATTTCAATTCTTCACAAATTTATGCTAACCAAACGAGCATTTGTTATGGAGGTAGATGAAACGAGGAGTGTTGGACAATAGCTTTACGTAGGGATAGCCATGAATATCCCTCGCCAAACGTTGTGTGTTTCTAGTGTAAAAACTTTCGGAGCTTTTTTACATATATGTTAGTTTATTAGGTTCTATACAATTTTTATTTCGAATATCCTTAATTTTGGTATTGGATTTTCTACTGGAAACGAGTATGTATAAAGATGTATATTTTTGCGAAATGGTTTGACAAAACCTATTAAACGAGAGTCTCACAAAATGTCAAATGGGGAGTTTTGTATAGAGACATAAATGAGGCGAGCCAAGCTCGAGATCAAATTTGATCTAGCTGAGCTCGACTCGTTTAAGTAACATAGAGCTCGTGTTTGAGCTCACCTCGTTTCGTTCGTATTGGCTTAGCTCGAATCGATCTTAATAACTCACATTCTTTCTCATACATTATACACATTCTATGTCACACATTTTCCTTTTCTCAAAATGATAGAAGAAAAAAGTAAATGGTCAACTTTGGATTTTGAGATTAAGATCCTCTTTATCAATTGATTCCTTCACCATTTCAATTTCTTTTATAAATGCTCCCTTCTTCGTCACTATCAAAGCTATGATGTGTATCATGTAGCTTTAAGTCTATGCTCATAGATTATAGGGAAAATTGTCTGTGTATGCCTTCAACTTTACACATTTTTCTTTAGTGTATACCGTATTCTTAAAAGTTCTATTAAGTACCATATATTGACTAATTTTGTTTATTGTGTACGTGTTTAACCTTTCAAACCGGTTACATGTAAACCTTTATTTTTTATATTTTTCTAAGAAAATATTCAATTTCCATGTCAATAAATTGAGACACGTATATAACACATCATTGACACGTGTATGACACATCATTATTTTCAGTTTTTAATAAATTCAAAAGGTTTATTAAACCATTCATTTATACAATTGACATATTTAACTATTTTTTTCTTCTCTTTCTTCTTCCCTTTTCTTAGAACACACCAACACCAACATTCAATTTTCATGTGAATAGATATACCATCATCATCATTTTTCGATCTCTCATCACCATCACCATCACCATCTGCCAGCATCATCAACCATCTTCCGCCATACAAGCCGCCGATGCCACCCCACCACAGATCTGACGTTGACCTAACCACCACCTCCGCCGCCATATAAGCCATACAAGCCGTCGATGCCGCCCAATACCTATTGCGGTTAAGAAGAAAAACTTCTTACTATTACCGGCAACGAGTAGGCGGTGATGGTAAATTCCGGCAACGACTCGACGCTGATGGTAAATTCCCGAAACGAGTCGGCGGTGATGGTAAATTCCGGCAGCGATAAAAATAGTAGTATGGTTGCCGGTCGTTGGAAAGAAGACCATCGAAGTCGCCGGAGAAAACAAAATGGCGGTGGTTTTTGATCTGATGAAAGAGAACTAATATGTTAGAGAGAGGAAGAATAGAGGGTTGGTGAAATAGAAATGTTATTTGACAAATTACCCTCCCATCAATAACAGAGATGATGATGAGGATCCAATTGTAATGAGTTATGCATATTGTACTTGTACCCTATGCATCAAAATAAGTACTAAATTGTTTTGAGTTAATTTAACCCTATATAATATATAATGAAAAATTGTTTTTTTTTTTGTCAATTTAAAATTAATTTTTTAAATTTATATATTATTTATTTTTTTATTTATTTAAATTTCACGTAAATAAAGATTTGTTACACATCAGCATTTAGAAGGTAAAAGGTAACACGTGGTACACAATAAACAAAATTAGTCAATATATAGTGATCAATAGAACTTTTAAGAATACGGTGTAAACTAAAGAAAAATGTGCCAAGTTGAAGACATACACAAACAATTTTCCCTAGATTATACTTGCCTCATGTAAAAGCACCCGGAGTGGGGGCGTTCTCGCTCGTTGTGGGAGTGAGAACGAGCCCCCTGCTCGTTATCACTGTGTCGTCTCTCGTTCTCACCCTCGATGTGGGTGACCGTTGTCACCACAATGGCTCGTTTTCGATTTTAATTTTTTTTTTTCTCCAAATTTCACCTATAAATACAATCACATTTTAACCAAAAAAGCACACCTTCTTTCAATCTTATTCTCAATCTCATACCATAATCTTAATCTCATACCAATAATCCCAATCTTAACCAAAATGTCTCCATCTTCTTCAAACGCTCCCTGTTTGAGCAACGATTGTCAAACACGAAGGTATCGGTTGATGTGAAGTCAACCTTCGATCTCCTGTGATGATCACAGTGCAAACCCAGTAAGTTCTTGACGAACCTAGGGTGATCAAGGTTGAGGGTGGAAGCAAGAGTATATGAACTCTGTTTAAGCTTTTGTGTGTGTGTTGAAGTGAGATGACCTCCTGTCGACCATGATTTGGACTATGTATTTATATGGTCAGTTTCAAGTATAGGGAACGTCCATCAATTAATGACGATCATGAATACTTAAACTGCCTTAATAATCAATCAGTGGTATACGAATCGTCTTTTATCTTTATTATTGTTAAGATGCGACGTCTCACTATTACAACAGTAGTAAAGTGGTTGTCAAGCGTTATTATGACTGTCGTCCAAGACAAGGGCAAACACCTTCAAATATGGTACGACAAGCGTTGACAACCTAAGACAACCTGACAGGCGGTACTTGGCAGGTGATGACATATGTCAACCACCTGACAGGCGATGACAGCCTGTCAGGCGACTGACAGCCTGTCAGGCGATTGACAGGTGATGACAGCCTGTCAGGCGACTGACAGGTGATGACAGCCTGTCAGGCGATGGCATACAGGCGGTACAATCTTGACAGACGCTGACATAGCTTGACTTTGGCAGGCGCTACATAGCTTGACCTTGACAGGCGCTACATAGCTTGACCTTGACAGGCGCTGACATAGCTTGACCTTGACAGACGCTGACATAGCTTGACTTTGGCAGGCGCTACATAGCTTGACCTTGACAGGCGCTACATAGCTTGACCTTGACAGGCGCTACATAGCTTGACCTTGACAGGCGCTGACATAGCTTCACAGGCGGTGACAATCTTGACAGGCGGTGACAATCTTTACAGGCGCTGACAGCTTGACAGCCGCGGACAGCTTGACAGCCGCGGACAGCGCTTGACAGGCGCTCACAGTTTGACAGCCTGCCTGGGCTTGGTTGTAATCCTTACTAACCTCATCAGCCTGACAGGCTGTCATCACCTGTCAGTCGCCTGACAGGCTGTCATCACCTGTCAATCGCCTGACAGGCTGTCATCGCCTGTCAGGTGGTTGACATATGTCATCACCTGCCAAGTACCGCCTGTCAGGTTGTCTTAGGTTGTCAACGCTTGTCGTACCATATTTGAAGGTGCTTGCCCTTGTCTTGGACGACAGTCATAATGACGCTTGACAACCACTTTACTACTGTCGTAATAGTGAGACGTCGCATCTTAACAATAATAAAGATAGAAGACGATTCGTATACCACTGAATGATTATTAAGGCAGTTTAAGTATTCATGATCGTCATTAATTGATGGACGTTCCCTATACTTGAAACTGACCATATAAATACATAGTCTAAATCATGGTCGACAGGAGGTCATCTCACTTCAACACACACACAAAAGCTTAAACAGAGTTCATATACTCTTGCTTCCACCCTCAACCTTGATCACCCTAGGTTCGTCAAGAACTTACTGGGTTTGCACTGTGATCATCACAGGAGATCGAAGGTTGACTTCACATCAACCGTATTCCTTCGTGTTTGACAATCGTTGCTCAAACACTCCCCAAACAAACACAAACAATCCTTCGACGCCACAATCACAAACACCATCCGGTTTCGCTAACTACCACAATACAACAAACGCCCTATTTTCACCCCAAATACCAAACTTTAACCCACAACAACAACAACAAATTCTAAACACATATTTAGCGCAACCACCTCAACAAATGTTCAATCCCGAACAATTTGCAATGCATCAACAACTTTTGATGCAACAACAATCTTCTTTTTCCCCCCAACAACAATCACAGTTTTTTACCCAACAATCCCAAACTTTTTATCCCCAACAAACACAAATTCCAACCGATCAATCACAAAGCCGAGTTCAAGAAACTCAAGAACTCGTCCAAGAAACCGACGATGTGGTCGAAGAAACGCGACGACCGTCCACGTCTAATCCAAAAAGAAAAAGACGTGCAAAAAAGTGGCGCAGACGGAAAGAGAGGAGGTCCTTTTGGGAAAGATGTGGTGCCACGTTTCCGAAGATTCCGACAAAGGAAACGCCCAACCCGACGCAACATTTTGGAAACGGATCGTTTCGGGTTACAACGAGCAAGCGAGGGCGCTACAGTTGGTGGAGAGAAACAAGGAGTCCCTCAACAGCAAGTTTACGGCGATGAGTACCTTGGTTAAGAATTTTATCGGCCACCATGTGGAGGCTTTAAAAATTCGGGCTAGCGGAACCGACGACTCGAAGGTTATGGTGACATTCGCGAATTTCGAAGTATAATTCTATCGTCACGTATTCGTTTTATTTATTATGTTTATGTATGATCCTATTGTATTCCTTTTTATGTTTTATCGCATTCGTATTTTATGAGTATTGTATTCGTATTTCCCGTATTTTATGGGTATCGTATTTGTATTTTATGCGTATTTGTGTTTATCGGGTATATAGTATGTGATTCGAATCTTTATGTCGGGAACGGATAGTCTAAAGTGCCTTTAGTATAAGTCTAGTATGCTCTTATGATAAGTTTAGGGGAATTATGCCTTAATTATATGATTAAGATTAACGTTTAAAAATATTTCATTTTTAGTCCTTTCGGAAATTTTATTACAAAACTAGTCCTACGCGAGAAATTCTATTACAATTTTAGTCCTATTCGGATTTTTATTACAAAAATCGTCCCTCACCTAACTTTTGTCTTATCTAGATCTGGATATTTGTCCTTATCCTCATTATTTCACCTATCCACTCTCTCTCTAAAAACACACACAAAACACACACACAAAACCTCCACCTTCTCTCTAACTTTTCCGGCGATCCGACCGTTGGATTCCAAATCCGAGACCGGATTATTGATCACCATCATCATCTTCATCTATCCTCCAAGTTTCGTTACGATCGGGTAAGTATTTCTCCATTTTAGTTCTAAACTTTGTTATTTTGATTGAAACCCGAAAATACCACTTCTCACCGTCAAAACTTAGATTTTATTGTGGATTATTGTATGTTATCATATTCTGGACATAGGGTTCCAATTTGGGGTCAATTTAGTTTCGACGTCGTAGTCGGTATGGATTGGTTAGCGAAGCATAAAGGAGAGATAGTATGTTATGAGAAGCTTATTCGTATTCAGAAGCCGGATGGAGATCAGCTGATTGTACACGGAGAAAAGGCCGGGAAACGCCTTAAAGTCATTTCTTGTATGAAGGTTCGTGAGTACGTCCGTCAGGGTTGTTCTTTATATCTCGCTCACTTGGTGAAGAAAGATTCTGCGATAAAGATTGATGGTGTACCGATCGTTCGCGAATATTCCGACGTATTTCCCGACGACTTACCTGGAGTCCCTCCCCAGAGACAAACCGATTTTCGTATCGATCTTATTCCTGGAGCAGCGCCTGTTGCTAAAGCTCCGTATCGTTTGGCTCCTTCCGAGATGCTCGAGTTATCGAAACAATGTCAGGAACTGGTCGATAAGGGTTTTATTCGTCCTAGTTTCTCCCCGTGGGGTGCTCCTGTTCTCTTTGTTAAGAAGAAGGATGGCTCCATGCGTTTATGTATTGATTATCGGGAGTTAAACAAGTTGACTGTGAAGAACCGTTATCCCCTTCCTCGTATCGATGACTTATTTGATCAACTTCAAGATTCTTGTTATTTCTCAAAAAAATCGATCTTCGTTCTGGTTATCATCAATTGAGAGTTCAAGAAGATGATATACCTAAAACCGCCTTCCGTACTCGTTATGGTCATTACGAATTCATGGTGATGCCGTTTGGTATGATAAACGCCCCTGCAGCATTCATGGAACTAATGAACCGTATTTGTCGTCCATATCTGGACAAATTCGTTATCGTATTCATCGACGACATTCTTATCTATTCCCGAAGTCGCAAGGAACATGAAGAGCATTTGCGTCTTGTTCTAGAAGTGCTTCGAAAGTAAAAGTTGTATGCGAAATTCTCTAAGTGCGAGTTCTGGTTATCCGAAGTTCAGTTTCTTGGCCACCTAGTTAGCGCGAAGGGTATTCACGTTGATCCTGCTAAGATTGAAGCTGTTAAAAGTTGGGTTACACCGAAGTCACCGACCGAAATCCGTTCATTTTTTTTTTGGGTCTTGCTGGGTATTATCGTCGATTCATCGAGAACTTCTCCAAGATCGCTTCACCTATGACAGAGTTGACACAGAAGAGTGAACCATTCGTTCCGATCAGAAGAAAGCCTTTCAGATACTGAAGCAGCGGTTGTGCGACGCTCCTATTCTTAGTCTGCCAGTTGGTTCCGAGAATTTTGTGGTTTATTGCGACGCTTCGCACAAAGGTCTGGGTTGTGTGCTTATGCAGAATGGTAAAGTTATAGCTTACGCTTCGCGTCGGTTGAAAATCCATGAGCAGAATTGCACGACACATGATCTAGAGTTGGGAGCTGTCGTCTTGCGTTAAAGATTTGGAGACATTATCTGTATGGGACCAAGTGTACTGTATTTACCGACCACAAGAGTCTTCAACACATTTTCGATCAGAAGATGCTGAACATGAGATAACTGCGCTGGGTTGAGTTATTTAAACGACTATGATTGCGACATTCGCTACCACCCTGGTAAGGCGAACGTTGTTGCTGATGCACTAAGTCGTAAGGAAACGGTCAAACATGTCCGTATTCGTTCTATGGTGATATCTATTCAGACGAGCTTGAAGGCTCGGATTATTCAAGCACCAGAGGGTATTATGACAGCGGACCGTGTTAAAGATGAAAGATTGTATAAGTTAGCGTTGGAGTTAGAACCGAAGGAGGATGGAGTTCTGTACCTCCTCGAGCATATTTGGGTTCCGGTTAGTATCCGTCAGTTGATTCTGGACGAAGCCCATAAGTCTAATTATTCCATTCACCCGGGTTCCGACAAGATGTATCATGACTTGAAGGATTTTTATTGGTGGCCGGGTATGAAGCGTGAAATCGCCGAATATGTTAGCCGATGTTTGACTTGTTCTAAAGTGAAGATTGAGTATCAGAAACCGTCTGGACTACTCCAACAACCGAAGATTTCCCGAGTGGAATTGGGAGCGTATTTCTATGGATTTCGTTATGAAGCTTCCGAGATCTTCGAGCGGTTATGACAGTATCTGGGTTATTAATGATCGTTTGGCGAAGTCTGCTCATTTCCTACCGATTCGTGGGAATTATCCGATAGAGAGATTCGTACGTTCGCACTAGATTTGCCGGCAGAACTGAGCAGCATACATTATGTATTTCATGTATCTCAGTTGAAGAAATGCCTGGCTGACGAGACATTATTAGTTCCGCTTGAGAAACTCCAGTTTGTTGATAAGCTTCATTTCATTGAGGAACCGATCGAGATCGTTGCTTGTGATGTTAAGCATCTGTGACGAAGTGAGATTCCGATTGTCAAGGTTCGTTGGTATTCCCGTTAGGAGCTGAGTTCACGTGAGAACGCGAAGATGAAATTCTGCGGCAGTATCCTCACCTCTCTCCCGGAAGTAGTACCAGGTGATAATTTCGAGGACGAAATTCTTTTTACTTGGGGAGACTGTGACATTCGCGAATTTCGAAGTATAATTCTATCGTCACGTATTCGTTTTATTTATTATGTTTATGTATGATCCTATTGTATTCCTTTTTATGTTTTATCGCATTCGTATTTTATGAGTATTGTATTCGTATTTCCCGTATTTTATGGGTATCGTATTTGTATTTTATGCGTATTTGTGTTTATCGGGTATATAGTATGTGATTCGAATCTTTATGTCGGGAACGGATAGTCTAAAGTGCCTTTAGTATAAGTCTAGTATGCTCTTATGATAAGTTTAGGGGAATTATGCCTTAATTATATGATTAAGATTAACGTTTAAAAATATTTCATTTTTAGTCCTTTCGGAAATTTTATTACAAAACTAGTCCTACGCGAGAAATTCTATTACAATTTTAGTCCTATTCGGATTTTTATTACAAAAATCGTCCCTCACCTAACTTTTGTCTTATCTAGATCTGGATATTTGTCCTTATCCTCATTATTTCACCTATCCACTCTCTCTCTAAAAACACACACAAAACACACACACAAAACCTCCACCTTCTCTCTAACTTTTCCGGCGATCCGACCGTTGGATTCCAAATCCGAGACCGGATTATTGATCACCATCATCATCTTCATCTATCCTCCAAGTTTCGTTACGATCGGGTAAGTATTTCTCCATTTTAGTTCTAAACTTTGTTATTTTGATTGAAACCCGAAAATACCACTTCTCACCGTCAAAACTTAGATTTTATTGTGGATTATTGTATGTTATCATATTCTGGACATAGGGTTCCAATTTGGGGTCAATTAGACCTTTAGAACACTCAGAAATCGATTTCCGAATGTATTTTTCGTAAAAACTCAGTTACATGCACGTAACTGTAGTTACATGCACGTAACTGATCATCTGAGAGTTACGCTCACGAAATTACCATTCCCTCACGTAATTAGGGAGTTACGTGACCCCTAAATCACGTAACTGTCATCTCTGGCACGTAACTCTCATCAGATTTGCATATCTAGTCCTTTTGACGCGTAATTGTTCACGAAATTAGTCCTTTTGTCACGTAATTAGTCCCTTATGCACGAAATTGCTTTCTAATTCACGTAATTGAAGTCTAAGTCACGTAAGTGACTTGAAAGTCACGTAATAGACTTCATCCTCACGTAACTCCCACAGTTACGTGATTGGTCCCTGAAATTCATAATTTATCACGTAATTGGTCCTTTTCACGTAAGTCTTCACAAATTAAACCATATGCACGTAATTATGGCTTCATATTCACGTAATTGGTTCCCTAAGTCACGTAAGTGACTTGGATGTCACGTAATTCCCTTGCGGAACACGTAACTATGGTCCTTATGTTCCGTAACTTCTTGTTTTGTCCCGTAACTCTTATATAGCACGTAACTTGATACTTACGTGACTTGTAGTGCACGTAAGTATGAAAATCACGTATCTAGTCTGTTGACTTTCCGAAACACTCGTTATTCCGTTATATTGATATTCCTTTCGGTTATTTTAAAACCCGTATAAAACGTTAATCATTAAGGCATAACCCTACTAGACTTAGAGATACTTAGACATGTTTATTTACGTGATGTATAGGGCACTTAGACGTTGAAGCTTGACGGTATTGTAGTATTTCCCGACATATAAAGATTTGGATTGCTTTGCTATCAGTGAGTTATTCGTTGCCCTTTTTACTTCTTTTACATTTTTGGGCATGATTAGCGTTAAACAAATATATTTTTATGGTATGTATGTATTATGTCTATGTATTATGGTATGTATTTTGGATATGGATGCCTTAGGTTAGCATTACCCAACTCGTTCCGCCTTTGTGGTAGAACGAGGCCCCGTATACACACCTGTTAGCTTTTGCCGTCGGAAGTATATATAGCGCTATATGGGTCTAACAAACCCTCATCCTAATACGTTATTATGATAAGGGAGGAGCCCTGTCCGTGTTAGTGATGTTATGACCGAGTATTATTATCGAGGACAACCTAGCGTAATGCACTAGGTGGGGTTAGTTGCCATTATTATTGTTGAGGATCAGGTGTATCGTATTTACCAAAGGCTATTATTATTCTATCCAGTATGGTATTATTTATGAACGGAGTATGGTATCATTTCCGAACTGAGTATGGTATTATTTTATGAACCGAGTCTGGTATTATTTTATGAACTAAGTATGGTATTTTTATGAAATGATTATGGTATTTTATGTACAAGTATGAGTATTTTATCAAAAGGTTTCGTATACTTCACGCATATTTCAAAACATCATTTTCAAATGACTTATCTTCAAACCGTGTCACTTTTGGGTCAAAAGCTATTGAAAACCTTTTTTTTACTATTATGTTTTCAACTACTATTGCGAATAATTCACCAACTTTATGTTGACGTCGTATTTTAACGCTTTTCAGGGATTTGAGGTTACACCTTTTTGTTGCTATGCTTTTGGCTACGTGGATCTTTTGCGTGGATTTATTTTGCTGTATTTAATTCCTTAGTATCCCAACGTTGTAGCCGTATTTTGATATTATTCGGATGATTGTATTAAGTATTCTCTTTCAAACTCTTTATCTATGTTGATGATGTATTGTTTACTTATGTTATGTAACCTTGAATCTCTGATACCGTATACACTGCGCACCTCGGTTCCGCCATTTCTATGCGGGGTGTGACAGTTATAGAGGGGGCTCGTCAAATGTTCTATGAGACGGAGGGTGCGCCTTTTAGGCATATGGGGGCGTGGGAAGTCTGGAGAGATCATAGCAAATGGCGTTCATTTATCAAATTAGATACTCTAGTCGCCACCGTCAACCTCGACGACGTTGACATACCGGATGATATATTTGCGGATGATATACAAGAACGACCTCCAGGAAAAAAAAAGGTAGTAAAAGAAAAGAATCATCCGACGCATCCGATAAGGCACAAACATCTTCGTCGTCGACGCTTTGTGGGCTCATCGCGGCAAACTTAAAAAAATTACAAAGACAAAAAAAGAAATCTCGCAAAAAAAGGCACAAACACTCCTAGCACAAGAACAAGCGGCTTACACAAGTGCAAGAAGAGACGATATGTTGTTTCTTCAACAGAGCACGGAGGGTTTGCCGCAAGCACAAACGGAGTGGATCGAAGCGGAAAAAAGAAAAATCGAACAAAAATATGGGATGATTTAGCTTAGTATTTATTTTATTTTTAATAATTTGTATTGTTTTAATTATTTGAATTGTTTGTTATTTATCTTATTTACATGTTTTAATTATTAGTTTTAATATTTTATATTGTTTTAATTATTTATTTATCTTATATTTAAATGTTTTAAGGAAAAAAAAAAACTGGGTCCCACAACTCTCACAATCGTTCTAAACGTGTTGAAGATTGCATAAGTGATAATTGTAGTAGAAATGGAAGATTTACCAAGCCACTTCATTAAACCTTATAACATTGTGTTAATATGAGAAAAACAAAGTCCGTAAAAATAAAATCAAATGACAATGTTATGCAATCGAAATTGACAAAATCAAGTTCAATGGTAACATTAGCACTAATGTAGAGCTTGATCCATGTATAATATGAAAATCGAAACTATCAATTGTCACGTATCTAGTTAAAATAATTATAAATATTTGGTTAAAAAGATCCATTTTCGTCAATAATACATTAAATGTAAGTTTGATCCTCGTGGATAGAGTATGAGAGCCAACCAAACCCATTTTCGCTCATTATTGAGACAACAACATTCAATAATGTACATATTTGCGGACAAGGTGTTTATGTGCCGGACCATCCACTTGACAAGATTTTACGAGAGTGATGTCTTATTAAAAGGCTCCAAGATACAATAAGAAGATAATATCTTATGTATTGTAGGCATTGATATTCAAGTAACCTTTTTTTTTAACAAGTTACATGATAGAATAGTGAAACATTTTACTAAAGTTTATGATTTATTTTCTGGATTTGATTTTTAAATAAATAAAAAATATAATACATATATATTTATAAGTAGATTATTAACCCGCGATAACGCGGACAAAGATAAAAATTGAATTTTATGTAGATTTTAAGTTATTATGAGAAGACAATGTTATACGTATAATAACATATATACATTTGCGTTTTACATGTTATTTATAGTTATAATAACATATATACCTTTACGTTTATACATATGTTTTGATATTTTATATTAGGATATTTTAGAATAACAATAAGGTATTGAGCGATTTTATATATAATTAAAATTATGTTTTTATTTAAGTTGAGATGAAATGAAAAAATAATGTAATTATATTTTGTAAGAAGGTATAAACTGAAAATGGTATTTGATGAAATCATCAATCTGATCCAACGGCTGAAATTAAAGAAATTAACTCATCAAAGGACCTTACTTCACCATGTGACATTTAAGACTCATCTTTTATTATATATTAAAGATATATAAAAAATATAATACATATATATTTATAATAGGCCCAACAATGATAGTCCAATTCAAATTCGGTCCAGCAGAAAAGAACCCTAAACCCCTAAATTCACCCATTTTAGTGTATTGCTTATAAATTGCTCCTCATAGCTGCTGCTTTAATCATCATCTAAATGTTTCATTCTATTCTCAATTTCAATTCGTGTCTGTTTTTATATGTAAATAAATCTCTAATGATGAATAAACATTATTAACTTTCGTTCTTCTAAGCAAACCATGCTGAATCCATTTTGGAGACCTGAACTGAAGAGATTTTATTTATTTATTTTTAATTTTTTATGTATTTTTTAAATTTTTTTAAAGCTTCTGATGATGATTAAAACAATACTTTCGTTCTTCCGAGGATTAATTTCCATGCGGAAACATTTGGAGACCTGAACTGAAGAAGCTTTTCTTATTAAATAAATTCTCCAATTTAAATCTCTTAATATTTTTCGAAAAAAGATATTTGAGACTTGTCATATCTGTTGCCTTGCCATAGTTTGTGCTTGAAACTTATAATTGGGTGTCGACCTTATTTATAAAAATTAGAAACGTGGTAACGTAGTTGGAACATATAAGTTTAAAGGTCTATCATATTAATAAATATTATATTTATGATTGAAATTATGACTTTTAGTCTAAGAAGGTCGATTTGTTAATAGATACTATTTTATATATAATAATATACTTGTATACAATGTTGTAGAAGACGCTAGGCGAACGTAGTCAGTGAAATTGGGACTAGGTTTAATCGGGATTAATTGGGATTAATTGATTAATCATTTTCCTATTTTCAATGAGAAAATTTTCAAATATATATTCATGACATTACAAAATACTTCAAATTGATAAATACCATAAAATAGTTACAATCAGCCTAAACTTAGGGATTTTACTTACAAATTGTGTTTGTTTTGTTAAAATAACCTTATGTTTGGGTTTTAATCGAAAAAAAGAAAAAAATATAATTTTAATAGCGTTTTTTTTAGGGATTAGTCGACTAATAATCCTATTAATCCCATATACCGATTAACTTATCGATTTGGATAAATTCCTTCCAAAAGTTTCGTCTATTGTTTAATCGTCGATTAATCCTAACTCCTAAGATTAATTCCATTTTTGCAACCTTGCTTGTATATGTTCAAAATATCCAAAGTTTTGGTTCTGCAGACACTACGGCGCACCAAGTCTTTACTGCGACGTAGGAAAACGTACTGAAGCTTCACTGCGGTGCAATGATTCACCACTGCGGCGCAGTGAGCTTGTTCCGCAACCCGCTGCGGCGTAGTCAACATGTACTGTGGCGCAGTGGTGCCAAAATCAGCTTTTTAGACTTTTCTTTAATACGTTTTAAGTATCATTAATCTTATAATTAGTCTTAATAATAAATAGTAATATGTCCAGAATATTATATTATGTAATATACATATATACAAGTTTATGTATCTTAAATATGTGAACTTTTACATAATAATTAGTCATAATACTTATTAGAGTTCAAATGATAATTTTACATAATAATAAGTTATATTACTAAACAATGTCAAAATGACCTATTTAATTTAGTCCAATAATTGTCCAATAAGTCCAAAATACGGAGATTTTACGATTAATACATATTTTACTAATAATATACCGTTTTGTAAATCTATTTTCATATTTACACATTTTTACGTTATCATTTCCTAATAACTTCTAATATATAAAATATTAAGTATAATATGTTAATAAATTACGTTTTCATCCATATTTATCCATTTATATATGTTACTTAACCAAATTTAACGATTAACAAGAAAACGTAAGAAAAATTGGGATAACTTAGAAAGTACCAAAGACCTCCGCAATAATCAACAAATCGTCGGACACGGTCACAGAAGTAAGACCCGAAAGATGAGCTCCAAAGGTGGTGATGGTGAGGACCCAAACTCCAAACACACAAAAAGACACACTATTAATATAAGAGCTTTAGGAAGGAATTTAGAGTGAATTCAAGAGATGTTTTTTTCTTACCAAACTCAAGATGGAGAAGCCTCCTTGATGGTAAGCTAAAAAAAAACCCGAAAGTGTAAGGTGATGATGAAAGGTGAACCTTGTAACAACAAAAAGATTGATGTTAGAAATCTCTAACATAAACATAGAAGAAGAAGGAATTAAAAGATGAAGATTTCATGTTGAAATACTTACCAAAAGATGGTGAATAAAAGGGAATGATGATGAAAGATGATTGGGTACTTCTTCTAGTCCAAACCCACTCAAATATATGTTTGTTAGCTCTCATAACTTCTGGATATTCGAGAGAGAAATTGAGAGGATGAGGTAGGAAATGAAGATGAAATGAAAACGAAAATGAAAGTAGAGGAGTGCGAGGAGTGCTAAGGTTGGTTCTAACTATTAGGTATGTTATGAATTTACATTTTACATCTATACTATATTATAATGAATCTCCCCTTAGAGTCTTAATCCCTTAATTTTAAGTAATTGAATTTACCTATATACCCTTTTCACAAACGCATTACTACCAATCCCTAATTCTATTCACAAACGCATTACTCCCAATCGGCCGTCACTGGTCAGAAACCCCCTGACCCTGGTCCATCTCCACCGTCTCCAGTAAGGCACCACCTGCTGTTGCGTCTACGAGTGCTATGGCTACTACTTTTTTTGGGGATGTTGCCCATTGGAAACCGTCGCTAATTCCAAATCAAACCAGCCGTTGCTCCCACCTTCCACCCTTCGATCTCTTTCCACTACAAATCCGAATTGGAGATGGCCTGTTGATGTCAAATCCGAAGCGTATTAAGCAATGGTTCATCATCCAATTTCTGCTTGTAAAAGGGTATGTGTTTTCAAATAATGTTTATAAATAATGTTTATAAATAATGTTTATGTATGTATCTGGGTGGGTTTCAGATATTTTGGTAAGTCTGTATACAAACATATAATGATCATTCTTTTTCCAAAAAACTTTCGTTGTAAACCATATAATTTTTAGATTTAAACCGAGCGGTATTGTAAGAAATCAACCCTAGGTTTTGTTTGATTTTGGTGGTGAGATTTTGTGAATTTGATGTATTTTTTGATTAGTTTTTTGGGTTGATTAAGAATTGCATACAACATGTTTGATGAAATGTCTCAGTGAAAAATGTTATGATGAAGTCGGTTTGCCGAAACTGGTACTATTCTGCGTACACAATCTATGCGTACATAAATACAACCATTTATCCAATCACTGCAATTCCACTTGTTATTTACTGTACCTTACCGGAAAGTTTATAATTCCCCAGGTTTGTTTCTTCACCATATCGCTTTAAATTTTGTAATTATAGTTTGTTTATAACCTTGTCTTTTCATGGTTGCAGATTAGTAACCTAGCGAGTTTATGCTTTAAATTTTCGATGTTGCTGTCAAGGTTTTCTCAAGGCAAGGTAATTTTTCATCACTAGGTTAAAATAATGTCGCTCAATAAAGCAATTATCTTATTATTTTGTAATTTGATTTGAAGGTATCTCCGATGAAAAGGCTTCGGAAGGATTAAATTTACCGAACAAGATAGTCGAAACTAGAGAAAGAGATGTAAATGAATCGAGCTATAAGTAAGCTACTCTAACTTGACTCTCTACAACAAATATGAGTCGATATTTAGCTCTAGATAATTATGTGATGCGGAGTATCTAATTACCATAAAATATTTTATTCATCTAATAGTCCAATTTTTCAAAATAAAAAAGGGATGAATGTTGGGTATTTTTGTTTTGATATTTGATTTAAAGTAAATTAGGTAATAGACGTGTTTCATGCATATTCATATATGATTTGATTACATATTCTGTCCCATATTGATTATTGATTATGTATAATAAATTAAATATTCTCTAATATTTCAGTTTCCTGTTTTTGTTATAGTTTCCTATTTTTTTTATGGCATGTATCTTATAAAATATACAAATCAATTAAAAATTTATTACTAATTAATAATTTTATAAACCTATATAAATGATGATAATTCTCTAACAATTTTATTATCTCCGCTGCACCGTGCGTGAACACATAGATTGAAGATGAATTCTGGAATGAACAACAAGAACAATGTAGATAGCAACAGGAACAACAACAATGTAGTCAACAATACTCCATTGGTAATGTCAACTAATCCCGATCTTGACGTACATAACTAAATTAATATGTTTGTGCGACTTTTTTATTACATGTTCGTTTAATTTTCTTCTTCATTCCCTTAAGTTTAATTTTATGCATGTGTAAATTGTTTAAATTGTAATAAATAAGAATTTCGTTTTTAATATATTTCCAGAATTTTATGCATGTGTAATATGTCACAGTATTTGGTTGAAGACCTTTATCCATCATTTCATTAAATAACAAAACCGCATCCTGTAAATTATGTAAATTATCTGATTTACAATGCCTATCAATCATAACCGTGTAGTAAATAACATCAGGAATTAATCGCATTTCTTTGATTTTACTTGAAATCTTTAGTATACGTCACATATTTTACGTCTTCCATGAAGCAAAACTGTCGAGTTAGTTGCTTTTGACCTCGTCTGTAGACTATGCTTGCCCATATATTTCGACTAAATTCTTGCTTCTTAGCTGCTTCATCGGTACCATTGCTTCAATAAGAACATTCAAAAACTGTTAGCTAATGTAAATAGCAACATAAGTGGTAAATAGTTCGTATTATATAATCTTTTCAATTATGAAGTTAAACTTAAAAGTAAGACGTGTACTCTTTTTAGAACCTAAAGCTTTTTATCGTACCTTTTGCCATCTTGGGATGTTTTGTTGCAACATAACTTCTCGAGGATGTCAGTGTCCATATCTTCTATTCCCGAGCCCTCTTCAAGATCCATCATCCTAAAAAAATCATAAAACCACAAAAGTAAATTTTCAACTTTTAATATATTATAAAACAATTAAATATAAGAATACCTTGTATTTAGGAGATCAACGAGCAATTGTAGAGCACCCGAGTCACCACAAGCTTCCCATATCGCTGCACTAACTTCTATATTCGATGGATGTCTCTCCCCTTCTGAATCAACAAGCTTTAACTACAAACAAAAAATGATTCTGAATATGTATATATCATTAAATAAGTAACAGTGGAAATTAGAGTGTTTACCTCTTGAAGCAATGACGAAGCCCTAAATATTTCATCTTCCCGCATGGCAATAGTCCTCAAACAAGTTAAAAACTCTTCGGGAAAAACAAGGTTTTCCAAGTAAGATGGTGTTTTGCGTTCACCACACCAATTATCTTTACTCCATTATAAAGAGTTTCCTCCACCATCTTAATGTCTTAATTTTAAGTAATCAAAATTACCCTTATACCCTTAATTTATATTTATTATTATTTAAGTCAAACAACACTCTCTTTCCTAATTAATTTAAAAAAATTTAACATCTAACAAAGTAACTTATAATTCCTATGTAATTAAAAAAAAATTAAAATACTTTCTATTTAATTTAAAAACTTTCAAAATTATAAATTTATTTTATAACCCCATAAACTTAAAATAATTAAAATATTATGCATTTTTTTCTACTAAAATACGTATACTAAATCTACACTATAATATAATCTATTTCTACTATATTATAAAACATTTCTCACATAGTTTTAATTCTCTAAAACCTTAGTAATTGAAATTACTTAACTACCGTTTTTATATCTCTCACCACATATCATTATTCAAAATAACTTATAATTAAATAATGTTGGTTAATAAAGTTTTAGCCTTGTAGAGTAAATGAACGGAAAGATACTTTAAACATGTAGACTTAGAAGTGTTTATTTACCATAATAACAATAACCAATTTTGTTTATATTGATTAAAGAATTTATGATTGGAAACCAAAACTATATTTGTTAACAAATGGGTCAAATTCATAAAAAGTTCGATTACAAACCATGCAAAAATTGATGGAGAATAGGAAGTCGAAAGAGGTTCATCTTAAAAATGATCCCTAAGTTTGTTTTGTAATTTGTTTGATGGAGAATGGGAAGTCTGGTCAACACATACACACTTATGTCACACATGTTGGTCCTAATTGTACTTGATGAGGTTTCATATGCTAAAAATGTTTATTTGTTTATGTTTAAGTGTAGAGCTGAAAAAAATAACTGAACTATCTGAGATAAGACCTTAAGAAATGTTGGGTATCCTCTCAAGAAGAAACCATTATTATGGATATACATGCTCAAACTGTTTATTTGTCAAACATGTATTTACTCATTTTCTTTAAAAAAATATGAGACCATTTTATACTATCTTTATCTTTTAAAAGCTCTTACTTATAGGTAGGTTTATTTGTCATTACAATGTTATGTTTTAGATGGTCAACAATTGCAAGAAGCTTACCAAGAAGAACCGATAACGAGATATAAAACTATTAAAGAACTCAATTCAAGAAAAAAAAAAGTGTAAAGTGAGTTTAAACCAATCAAGAAATAGAAAAAACGACTATTGATGGGCAAATCTTTTAACAAGTAGAAGGACAACAAGAATTGCAACAAACTATATTTTCTATCTTTTAAAAGTTCGTAACTATACGTATCTTCACGTTTTACATTATGATTGGAGTTTAAATACATTTTATGTTTTTATCGTTTTGCGTATTTAATTTCCGTAGTTAAATATTCGTAATATAATTATATCAAATATAGTTTATTATCCCCGGCTGCACCGTGCGGGGGTAGTATGCATTAAGCGTAATTCGTTTTTTGTCATATTTATTAAGGTGCAAGTTCCAATTCCGTAGTAACATAACAAACTATTGCAAAACAGATCTCGCCAACAACAATGTGAACTTTGCTTTTCCTTTAACTAGTAAATAACTATTATACCCCTTGCATCTACCACAATATCAATATCGTAGGTTCACTAACTTTGATTCTTGTTTTATATTTTTTAGTTGATTAACCGAGATCCTTTTATGCTCCTGAAGTGTGAAGAAAATTACACGGCGTTGGTTTATGAAGTTTATGTATCCATGATTCTGTTAGGGGACCTTTTTTTGATTTTGTATTTTTCTAAACGTTGTTGTAAACAAATACGAAGTACTTGTTTGGAGTTTTGGTATTAAAAGGCTTTTGAGTATCATCACTATTGTTTTAGCATTTTTTCTGTTAGATTTCATAAATCTTAAATCCATGATGATCTTCATTAATTTCTCTGTTATGTTAATTTTTTAAGTCAAATTAATTGGAGTGTATTGTTGGTGGCTTTGGTGGATCAACCTCCTTCACTGGTCTTGTTCGTACCGACAATTAACAAATAAGCACACAAAATAGCGCGAGAAGGTCTCAAAGATTGAAGAACAAACAAATTACTGTTTTTTGTCATTAGGGGAGAATGTTGGAAATTAATGACAAGGAAACAAGTAATTATTGTAATTAGAATAGTTTATGTTCCAAAATTGTAATTAGGCAATAGTGAAAAGGTGTGTTGTTTCAAACACCACCAATTGCCACCGTAGTAACCGCCAGTAACTGCCACCACCGAATCATTGCAATGGTTCTTTAGTATAAATAGGAATCGAATTGTAAAGAACAAATTGTGTAATTTCTCAGATTATAAATCGAAACTTTAATTAGATAAAGATCCCAACGTGTGTTATTCCCCATCAATTGGTATAAGAGCTTTAGTTGAATCAAACCAAAGTTTCTTTCTAGATCATCATATACCAGTTTCGAGAAGAGAAATCCACACCCCGAATTTCGACCGAAGAAGACAACCGACAGAGAAAATTCGGCGAAGGCACACGGTTGAGAGAACCGTCGATTCAAGAACATCTCTATAAAGGACGACGATGAGGAGAAAAATTGATTGAAGGAAACAGAGAAAAAGGAAGAAGAAACCGAAACCGCAGATAAAGGTTTTCACGTATTCCCCAAAATTGTATATTGAGTATTTTTTTAGGTTAAAATATATAAAATAAAGATTTACTTTTATTTTTGTTTTTTTGTATTTTCAAGAAAAAAAAGTATACAAATTAAAAAAACTTTTGTTAATTTTTCTAAACCAATTGATTAGGACAATTATATTTTTTTATTACAGGATAAAAGTTTATGGACGTAAAATTTTGCAACAGAAGTAAATATATAAAAAAGGAAGAAAGTTTTTTTATATGAAAAAAAAACTAATAAGAAAGACGGGGAAGGACAACGTCGAAGAAAGAGATTTGAGAATTTTGATCATGTGATACGATCAAAGCACATAACCCCATGTGATACTGTGACAACCTGTGAAGGGTACGAATAACCTGTGTAGGGGTGTTAATCGGGTTGACCCGACCCTAATAAGCTTAATCGGGTCGGGTCTAATCGGGTTTTCAAACTTTTGGAATTGACCCTAACCCGACCCTAACAAGAGATCGGGTTATCGGGTTCGGGTCTAATCAGGTTCGGGTCTAACTAAGAAAAATACTCCGTAACACATAAAAATAGACCATCTTATTAGTGTTTTTAACAAAGATAACCATAACTTGTTACTTTTTAGGCTTATAAAAAGGCTCCACAACGCTTGACAACAAATATCAAACAAAATAAAAATGAATGTAACTTGTAAATTTGGTCGATTAAATTATGTGAATTGTTGATAGCAACTAAAAAAAACGTTCATATAGAAATAAAGCCAGTTATAGAAAATGTTAAGCAATTAAATTCTTTTTTGTAGTGTTAAAGTTTAGCGAGTTTTGAAATGTTAAAAGAATTGA
The DNA here is from genome assembly GCA_910822075.1 of Senecio squalidus. Lineage (NCBI taxonomy): Eukaryota > Viridiplantae > Streptophyta > Magnoliopsida > Asterales > Asteraceae > Senecio > Senecio squalidus. The sequence goes on along the minus strand of CAJVGC010000001.1, from coordinate 69,423,183 downwards.
ATACATAAATTATAAACACAATTACATTAAAAAAAATAAGAATATACAGTATCAAAAAAATCGTGCAAGAAAAAAAGTTTATAGTTTAAATATATTTGTCTTTAATAAGTTAATTTTAAAGATTGACGACACATAAATTCGAGCTTACTAAAAGATATGTAAGTTATAAAAGATGACTTACTAAACATAACATAGTGGCTTCAAACTACAACTAATTTTTTTTTTTATTAGATTAATTCGGGTCTAACCCGAACCCGATTAACACAAAAAAAAATCCTTTGGACCCGATCCTAATAAGACTCGGGTCACAACGGGTCAACCCGTTTAACCCGTATCGCATACATAGATCCGAATAAACCCGACCCTATTAAGCTTATTCGGGTTCGGGTCGGGTCGGGTTAGTCGGGTTCGAGTTTTTTTGACACCCCTACCTGTGAAGGGCACGAATAGCCCGTGTGATGCGGTAACAACCAGTGAAGGGTACAAAGAAAACATGTGTGATGCGGTAACAACTTGTGACAAGTATGTATAATCTTGTGACTCGATTATAAACAAAGAATAGATGTGTGATGCAGCTACAAAAAAATACGAAGGAAGATCTGAGCGATTCAGATTACCCATAAATATGTGTGACATAGATTTAAGTCATGTGATACGACAAAACAATAAAATGATTATGTGAATCAATCATCCCGACTCGTATGATGAAGATTTTAAGAAGATGTTAGAAGAATACTTGTTACACCCTCAAATTTACTACGAATTTGCCATTAATGCTTAAAAGTCAAATGAAGTACTACAAAGGACCGGGTACTCTCGATCAAGCAGAAGGACTTACTAATCAAATCCAAGCAATTGTAGAAGACAATGATGTAGTAGTAAAACCAGTCAATTACCACGAAGGACCGGGTGCTCTTGTTCAAGCATAAGTACTTGCTGATCAAAACCAAAGAACATGTAGAAGACAAGAACGTAGCAGCAGAAAAACAACCAACCATGTCTCAAACCATAAAGATTTAAAAGAAATCAAGAAAGAAGATGATGACTTTGTCATCAGTGTATCAAGTTTAAAGATCGATGAGCAACAAATTACTGTTTTTGTCGTTAGGGGGGAATGTTGGAAATTAATGACAAAAAAGTAATTTGTGTTGGATATTTAATTAGTATAATTTAAGTATTAAAATTGTAATTAGGCGAAACTTATGAAAATGTGTGTCGGTTATTCAAACCACCACCAACCGCCAGGAAACACCAAACACCGAACCATTGCAATGGTTCGGAAGGCAACGCAACCTTTCATTTAGTATAAATAGGAATTGAATGTAAAGAACAAAGTGTGTAATTTCTCCGATTATATATCGAAACTTTGTTTCAAGATCCTAACCTGTGTTATCCCCCATCACTTCATAGTAGTATGAAGCATAGTTTCATAAGTAATCATTTTCAATTCCGTTGTGTATAGTAACCATGTTTTGGTTTGCATTTAAATTGTGATGATATCTTTGTCCTCTTTTTAGTTAAATTTGCGTTTTTGTCTCGATGTATTTTAGCAAATCGATCTCATTCATTTGTTACAAATTGAAGTATCAGGAACTTTATAATAGTAAAGTTAAACTACACGGGAGTTACTAATAAAGTAATAAGCCTAATCGATCTATTAGTAATTAGAAAATATTTAAAATCTCACAGGTTATCAAAAATACGACCCACAGTTGTAATATGCATACTCGTTTGACACGAAAAGGAACGACAAAGGAAATGAAGTCAAATTACAAAACCAACAGACGATTATTACAAAACTTGAACATGAACAGTTGATGTCTTGAACGCTTCAAACTATCATCAAGCCAAAACCATGACACAAATCTTATTATAAATCTACCCTTACCGTTATAAACCTCATGAACAGATTCTCTAGACTCTATCTTCAGAAGAACCATTAGTTCCTGCGTTTATTCTTTTGTCATCCTTCTTTTTCTTCAAAACAATGAACCATGTCAAAGCTTCCAACACAAGTGTAATAACCCCCAAAGAGATAATAATTCCTGTATAGATTTTCTTCCATGTCTTTTCAGGGTCCAAGATATCAATTCCCTCATAGACGTTGATGACGCTCAAGATGATTACGGTGTATCCAATAGTTTGGTGATAGATGTTCCAGTATAATCTGTATTTGTGGTCTGGCTTAGGCCTCAAGAATAGAGCAAAAACCTACAAATATTTCAACCAAAAAATTAGTTGAGAAAAGTTATAATTATTGTAACTAAAATGACAGTTTCATTGTTTTGTCTAATATAAATAACGTTGGATAAAGATTGATTATGTGTAAATGTACCTGAATTGTTCCGAGTGCAAATAGGGTGATTCCGATATTCCTATGAGTATTGTACTTGATTCCGGTAGAGTCACGTCCTAGGATAAGTCCGGTGATAAATCCAGCAACACCAGCACTATAGGCGGCTGTCTGGCAAGCGGCATGAATGTAAAACCACGCTGGATTACCGACCTTAAACACCGTCAAATATCTTGCTACCATAGCCCCAACCGGTAGCAATATACCCCAACTAACCGCGTTCAATACTCCATGAGTCTGTTAAACAATAATTAACCGTCATTATCAAACATAATAAAACTTTTTTAATAGAAGGCCGAAAAAATAGTCTTGGAAAAAATAAGTCGAACTTTAATAATCTTATAAACATGAAAATAACATTAAAAAAAAAGAACATCTATAATTTTCATGAAAACTTACATTCCTTCCGCGCGTTCGTGAACCACCAACACCACCACCCTCAATAGTTAAACCGGTAGAAAAATCCACGAAACCAACAGCATTCCGGTTGGCCGAACTCATCTCATGAATACTCGGAGCACCATTAATAACCCGACCCACTTGCCAAACTTGATTAAATTTCGTTTCTCCACTTGGCAAAACAAGAGTAGCATAAATTACCACAACTTCATCAACTCTCTCAAAAGTTATCCTAGAAACCTCAAAACTCAAAGAACTGGGTTGTAACCCAGTTCCATAACTAGTAACCGGTGAAGTATACAATTGAACCGACCCGTCTGATGATACTAAAGCAACAAGTGCTTGCGATCCAATCATCCCCGACCCACCAATATTAATAGCCCATGAAACCCATTGATTCGTGGTTGAGCCTGTGTGTCTAAATGCCATGTCAACGGTGCCATTAGTGTGGTAATTCCAGTGTAAATGCGAGTTTAAAACCGGTAAGGACACACAAGTTGTAAAGACTTGGTTCGTTGTAAAAACATAATTTTGACATGGTTGACTATAAGTTGTCACTAAATTTGATAACAAGACGCAAAATAAAATACAAAATATTTTACCCATTAGGGATAAGTAATCGAAATTAACAAGACCTAATTCGATGTTGCTGGTTCGAAAAATGGGATTGTAGATGGTTTATTTATATATAAGTGGGAATTGGTCGGTTAACTTTGTTATCCTTATTGTTTTAGGATTGTGTTTTAAATTTATTATTTAGTAAATTACGTTTTTCATTTTTACCATATTATACCTTTTTATTTTATAAATTACATATGATGTCTTTATATTTGACTATTGTAATGGTTATGTCATTTGTTACCAATAAGATTTCTTTTGTTATAAAGAAATTCCAATAATTATATATTTGGATGTAAAAGATATTAAAATTTTGCAAATGGTTGAAAGTTTAAAAAATTAAAAATTTTATTATGATTTATGGTTAAAAAATATATATTTATAAATTTTATGAAAAACAAAATTATTATTTATAGTAAAGTTTATGTGGAAACATTTTTTATTTGAAGAGTTATATATGTAGCTTTTATATTTTAGAAACTTACTTTCAAATGTTTACTAAACTATTTTATTACATATACTCGATGAATTTGTTCAATCTTTATGTTGACTTTTTAGTTTTACTTTCAGTTATTGATCAGACATAGGATCTAGTTGGATTGGACTCCTAGAGACTTAGATTATTATTGCATTGTGGCTTGAGTTTGATACATTTATTTAATTATATTTCGGGCTTGCATGCCTAATTACTTTATTTTCATATTCGAATTTATTTTGGATATTGTTTCACTGTAGTGATTGACGTAATTGTGTACCAAAGGGTTTTACCTTGGATATGGCGACGTCATGACACACGAATATTATTTATTTCATATAGATTGTTTCTTTTTTTACTATTGTGTTATGACGATCGCCAATCACTTGCACCCTGCGTTTCCGCCACTGGCGGGGTGTGACATCCATGATTGTATTTTTCTAAATAATGTTGTAAACAAATACGAAGTACTTGTTTGGAGTTTTGGTATTAAAAGGTTTTGAGTATCATGTATCATAACTATTGTTCTAACAGTTTTTCTGTTAGATTTCATAAATATTAAATCCATGATGGTCTTCATTAATTTCTCTGTTATGTTAATATTTTAGTCAAATTAATTCGAGTGTATTGTTGGTGGCTGTAGTGGATCAACCTCTTTCACTGGTCCGGTCATACCAACAATATAGTGCGAGATAGTCTCAAAGAAAGAAGTTTCGACCATCTCTAAACTTCAAGCAAATTCAAGTTGGACGATTCCACGAGCTGTGAAGGATTTGCAGGAATTGGCATCATATTAATGCAAAGGGGAGGAGCAAATTGCATTGTTTAGTAAGGATCTAAAGAAATTAGGTTAAAGTCGGTATACAAAAGAGAAATGTCGCTGATAGTTTTAGCCGTTAAAAGGTGGCGACTGTTTCTATTGGGAAGGCACTTTATAGTTCACACCAGTCAACGAAGTTTAAATTTATTATTGGAGAATGGTGACAAAATAAGACAAACCGTTGGTTGTCTAAGCTCTCGGTTTATGATAATACTGGCTGGAAAGAGAAAATCAAGTAGCATACGCTCTCTCAAGACGAACGGATGAAGTAAAGTATAGTGTTATCATCTACCACATTCACTACTGTTTACTACTAGAGTAATCCGATGCAAGATTTCAAGGTCAAATCAGTACGAAATCAGGTTCTTAATGGCGAAAAAGGATTTGAGGAGCTCACAGTAGAGGACGATTGATTATTATACGTGGGTTATTATATCCTCTCACAGTTCTTTCTACCTAACATCCAGATGGATTTCACGTCTTTTCTAAAACCTTCATGATGGAAATTAATGACAAAGAAACAAGTAATTATTGTAATTAGAATAGTTTATGTTCCAAAAGTGTAATTAAGCAATAGTGAAAAGGTGTGTTGTTTCAAACACCACAAGTTGCCACCGTAGTAACCGCTAGTAACTGCCACCACCGAACCATTGCAATGGTTCGAAAGCACTGGTTCATTTAGTATAAATAGTAGGGGTGTTCAAAATATCCGTATCCGAAACTCCGAATCCGAAAATCCGAAAATCCGATCCGAAATTATCCGAAAATTCGGATATCCGGTTTTTCGGATTCGGATTCGGATAGTGATATTTCGAAATTTCGGATATTTCGGATATCCGATTATCCGAAAATCGGAAAATATATTTATTTTTTTTAGTTTTTATAGTTATTTTATAGGTAAATGTAAATATTTTAGTGATTTAATAACATATTTAGATAAATATATGTAAATATTAAATATTGTGGTTAAAAAAATGTATAATAAAATTTGGAACAAACAAAAAATAACACAAAAAAACAAAAAAAAAAGATATTTTTAAAAAATTTCGGATTTTCGGATATATTGGATATCCGAAACCGGATATCCGAAAATTTCGGATATCCGAAATTCGGATATCCGAAATTTCGGATTCGGATTTCGGATAGTGAAAATCACTATCCGAATTTTCGGATATCCGAAATTCGGATATCCGAATTTTCGGATATCCGATTTTGAACACCCCTAATAAATAGGAATCAAATTGTAAAAACCAAATTGGGTAATTTCTCAGATTATAAATCGAAACTTTGTTTAGATAAAGATCATAACCTGTGTTATCCCCCATCAATTGGTATCAGAGCTTTGGTTGAGTCAAACAAAAGTTTCTTTCTAGATCATCATATACCAGTTTCGAGAAGGGAAATCCACACCCCTGATTTCGACCGGAGAAGACTATGAAATCCAATATTAAATGAGGTTGTGAGACAACCAACTCAAACAAAGACGATACCACTTATACGAGAAGATGGAGGCTCGATCAAACAAGGTGCAAGCTAAGCACAAGTAGAAGGACAAACAAATTGGATGTTATCGTTGAAGATTCAAGAGAATATATCATCAGTGACTCAAGATTAAAGATTGAAGAACAAAAAAATTATTGTTTAGTGTCATTAGGGGAGAATGTTGGAAATTAATGACAAAGAAACAAGTAATTATTGTAATTAGAATAGTTTATGTTCCAAAAGTGTAATTAGGCAATAGTGAAAATGTGTGTTGTTTCAAACACCACCAATTGCCACCGTAGTAACCGTCAGTAACTGCCACCACCGAACCATTGCAATGGTTCGAAGGCACTGGTTCGTTTAGTATAAATAGGAATCGAATTGTAAAGAACAAATTTGGTAATTTCTCAAATTATAAATCGAAACTTTGTTTAGATAAAGATGCTAACCTGTGTTATCCCCCATCAATTGGTATCAGAGCTTTGGTTAAATCAAACCAAAGTTTCTTTCTAGATCATCATATACCAGTTTCGAGAAGAGAAATCCACACCCCGGATTTCGACCGAAAAAGACAACTGACAGAGAAAATTCGACGAAGGCACACGGTTGAGAGAACCGTTGATTCAAGAACATCTCTATAAAGGACGACGATGAGGAGAATAATTTATTGAAGGAAACAGAGAGAAAGGAAGAAGAAACCGAAACCGCAGAGAAAGGTTTTCACGTATTCTCCAAAATTGTATTTTAATTAACCTCATATTATTTTTAGGTTAAAATATTTAGAATAAAGATTTACTTTTATTTTTGTTTTTTTGTTTTAGTTTTTTTGTATTCTTAAGAAAAAGAAAGTATACAAATTAACAAAACTTTTGATAATTTTTCAAAACCAATTAATTACTCGACAATTATAATTTTTTATTACAGGATAGAAGTTTATCGACGTAAACTTTTGTGACATAAGTAAATATATAAAAAAGGTAGGAAGTTTTTTTTTTATATGAAAAAAACTAATAAGAAAGACGGGGAAGGACGACGTCGATGAGAGAGATTTGAGAATTTTGTTCGCGTGATACGATCAAAGCACATAACCCCATGTGATGCAGTGACAACCTGTGAAGGGTACGAATAACCCGTGTGATGCGGTGACAACTTGTGAAGGGAACGGATAGCCCGTGTGATGCGGTAAGAACCTGTGTACAAAGAAAACATGTGTGATGCGGTAACAACTTGTGACAAATATGGATGATCCTATGACTGGATTATAAACAAAGAGTAGTGTGATTCAGGTACAAAAAAATACGAAGGAAGATCTGAGCGATTCAAATTATGTAATTTGTGTGACATAGATTAAAGTCATATGATATGACAAAACAATAAAAAGATTGTGTGAATCAATCATCGCGACACGTATGATGAAGATTTTAAGAAGATGTTCGAAGAATACTTGTTACACTCTCAACTCTGCTACGAATTTGCCATTGACGCTTAGAAGTCAAATGAAGTATCACAAAGGACCGGGTACTCTCGATCAAGCACAAGGATTTGTTGATCAAATACAAGCAATTGTAGAATACAATGATGTAGCAGTAAAACCAATCAAGTACCACGAAGGACCAGGTGCTCTTGTTCAAGAAAGACTTGCTGATCAAAACCAAAGAACATGTATAAGACATGAACGTAGCAGCAGACAAAACAACCAAGCATGTCTCAAACAACAAAGATTTAAAAGAAATCAAGAAAGAAGATGACGACTTTGTCATCAGTGTTTCAAGTTTGAAGATCGATGAGCAACAAATTACTTTTTTTGTCATTAGGGGGGGTGGGGGGTGGGGGGGGGGGGGGTGAGGTGGGGGGGGGGGGGGGGGGTGGGTTGGAAGTTAATGACAAAAAGGTAATTTGTGTTGAATATTTAATAAGTATAGTTTAAGTACTAAAATTGTAATTAGACAAAACTTATGAAAATGTGTTTCGGTTATTCAAAAAACCACCAACCGCCTGGAAACACCAAACACCGAACCATTGCAATGGTTCGAAAGGGAACCTTTCGTTTAGTATAAATAGGAATTGAATGTAAAGAACAAAGTGTGTAATTTCTCCGATTTTATATCGAAACTTTGTTTAAAGATCCTAACCTGTGTTAACCCCCATCACTTCATAATAGTATGAAGCATAGTCTCATTCAGATGAAAATTGAAATCATTTTCAATTATAGTAACCATGTCTTGGCTTGCCCTTAAATTGTGATGATATCTTTGTCCTCTTTTTAGTTAAATTTGCGTTTTTGTCTCGATGTATTTTGGCAAATCTCATTCATTTGTTACAAATTGAAGTATCGGGAACTTTATAATAGTAAAGTTAAACTACTTACTAATAAAGTAATAAGCCCAATCGATCTATTAGTAATTAGAAAATATTTAAAATATCACAAGTTATCAAAAATACGACCCAGAGTTGTAATATGTTTGACATGAAAAAGAATGACAAAGGAAATGAAGTCAAATTACAAAACCGACAAACGATTATTACAAAACTTGAACATGAACAGTTGATGTCTTGAACGCTTCAAACTATCAACAAGCCAAAACCATGACACAAATCTTATTACTCCAGTATGAACGTATAAATCTACCCTTACCGTTATACACATCATGAACAGATTCTCTAAACTCTCTCTTCAGAAGAACCATTAGTTCCTGCGTTTATACTGTGACATTCGCGAATTTCTAGGTATATTGCTATCGACCCGTATTCGTTTTATTTATTTATATTTGTGTTTTGACCCTATTATATTCCTTTTATGTTCTATCGTATTCGTATTTTATGAGTATTGTATTCGTATTTCTCGTATTTTATGAGTATCGTATTTGTATTTATGTGATTCGGATCTTTATGTCGGGAACGTGTAGTCTTAAGTGCCTTTAGTATAAGTCTAGTATGCTCTTATGATAAGTTTAGGGGTTTTATGCCTTAATTATACGATTAAGATTAACGTTTAAAAAGTATTACAATTTTAGTCCTTTCCAGATTTTCATTACAAAACTAGTCCTATGGGAGATTTTTATTACAAAAATCGTCCCCCACCAACTTTTTTGTCTTACTAGTCACCAAACATTTTGTCTTTATCCACCAACATCACCTACACCTCCCTCATTCCACCCTTTCACTCTCTCTCTCTCTAAAAACACACACACAAAACCCTATCTTCTCTCTACATTTTCCGGCGATCCGACCGTTGAAATCCAAATCCGAGACTAGATTATTGTTCACCATTATCATCTTCATCTATCCTCTGAATTTCACCACGATCGGGTAAGTATTTCTCAGTTTTAGTTTTAAACTTTGTTATTTTGATTCAAACCCGAAAACATCACTTTTCACCATCAAAACTCGGATTTTATTGAGGGTTATTATACCTAAACATATTCTGGACATAGGGTTTCGATTATGGGTCATTTTAATGCTTAAAAACACTCTGAATCTCATCCCGAATGTAATTTTTCGTAAAAACCCAGTTACGTCACGTAACTGTGTTACGTGAACGTAACTGAGCACGTAATTGACTTCAAATCACGTAACTCAGCTTGTGGATCACGTAAGTAGACACTTACGTGACTTACATGTCACGTATTTCCTTGATCTTCACGTAAGTAGCATCTTGGTCGCGTAACAAGTCCCATGATCCCGTAATTGACTTGTAGATCACGTAAGTAGTATGTATATCACGTAAGTAGGTTGTTTGGCAAGTAACTATGTCCCGTAACTCCTCTAGATCACGTAAGTGTCTTGTTGAGCACGTAATTCCTTCCTATGGCACGTAACTTGTTACTTACGTGACTTGTAGTGCACGTAAGTAGCTTGTTTGTCACGTAACTAGCTTGCTGAACTTTCCGAAACGTTTGTAATCCCGTTAAATCGATGTCCTTTTGGTCAATTTAAAACCCGTATAAAACGTTAATCGTTAAGGCATACCCCACTAGACTTAGAGATACTTAGACATGTTTATTTACGTGATGTTTAGGGCACTTAGACGTGGGAGCTTGACGGTATTATAGTATTTCCCGACATATCGTGATTTGGATTGCTTTGCTATTCTGTGAGTTATTCGTTGCCCCTTTTTACCGCTTTTACATTTTTGGGCATGATTAGCGTTGTATAAATGTATTTTATGGTATATTATGTATTATGGTTATGTATTTTGGATATGGATGCCTTTAGGTTAGCATTACCCAACTTGTTCCGCCTTTGTGGTAGAACGAGGCCCCGTATACACACCTGTTAGCTTTTAGCCGCCGGTTCGTATATATAGCGCTATATGGGTCTAACAAACCCTCATTTCTAACACGATGGATGATGGATGCGCCCTGTCCGTGTTAGTAATGTTATGACCGATGATTTCGAGGACAACCTAGCGTAATGCACTAGGTGGGGTTAGTTGCCAGTATTGTTATGGTTCAGGTGTATCGTATTTACCTAAGGCTATTATCTATCCAGTATGCTATTTTATGAAATGATTATGGTATTTTTATAGTATATGTATGAGTATTTTATCAAAAGGTTTTGTAAACCTCACGTATATTTTGAAACATCATTTTCAAATGACTTATCTTCAAATCATAACACTTTTGGGTCAAAACGTATTGAAACTTTTATACTATTATGTTTTTATTAATTATTGCGAATAATTCACCAACTTTATGTTGACGTCGTATTTTAACGCTTTTCAGGGATTTGAGGTTACACTTTTTGATGCTATGCTTGTGGCTACGTGGATCTTTTGCATGGAATTTATTTTGCTATTGTTAATTCCTTAGTATCCCAAACGCTGTAGCCGTATTTTGATATATTCGGATGATTGTAATAACGTATTGTATTTCAAACTCTTTAATCTATGTTGATGATGTATGGCTTACTTATGTTTATGTAACCTTTGAATCTCTGATACCGTATACACTGTACACCTCGGTTCCGCCATTTTGCGGGGTGTGACATATACTCTTGTCATCCTTCTTTTTCTTCAAAACAATGAACCATGTCAAAGCTTCCAACACAAGTGTAATAACCCCCAAAGAGATAATAATTCCGGTATAGATTTTCTTCCATGTCTTTTCAGGGTCCAAGATATCAATTCCCTCATAGACGTTGATGACGCTCAAGATGATTACGGTGTATCCAATAGTTTGGTGATAGATGTTCCAGTATAATCTGTATTTGAGGTCTGGCTTAGGCCTCAAGAATAGAGCAAAAACCTACAAATATTTCAACCAAAAAATTAGTTGAGAAAAGTTATAATTATTGTAACTAAAATGACAGTTTCATTGTTTTGTCTAATATAAATAACGTTGGATAAAGATTGATTATGTGTAAATGTACCTTAATTGTTCCGAGTGCAAATAGGGTGATTCCGACGTTCCTATGAGTATTGTACTTGATTCCGGTAGAGTCACGTCCTAGGATAAGTCCGGTGATAAATCCAGCAACACCAGCACTATAGGCGACTGTCTGGCAAGCGGCATGAATGTAAAACCACGCTGGATTACCGACCTTAAACACCTTCAAATATCTTGCTATCATAGCCCCAACCGGTAGCAATATACCCCAACTAACCGCGTTCAATACTCCATGAGTCTGTTAAAACAATAATTAACCGTCATTATCAAACATAATAAAACTTTTTTTATAAAAGGCCGAAAAAATTGTCTTGGGAAAAATAAGTCGAACTTTAATAATCTTATAAACATGAAAATAACATTGAAACAAAGAACATCTATAATTTTCATGAAAACTTACATTCCTTCCGCGTGTTCGTGAACCACCAACACCACCACCCTCAATAGTTAAACCGGTAGAAAAATCCACGAAACCAACAGCATTCCGGTTGGCCGAACTAATCTCATGAATACTCGGAGCTCCATTAATAACCCGACCCACTTGCCAAACCTGATTAAATTTCGTTTCTCCACTTGGCAAAACAAGTGTAGCATAAATTACCACAACTTCATCAACTCTCTCAAAAGTTATCCTAGAAACCTCAAAACTCAAAGAACCGGGTTGTAACCCAGTTCCATAACTAGTAACCGGTGAAGTATACCCTTGAACCGACCCGTCTGATGATACTTATTGAGTTAAATGGGTTGACTTGTTAAATAGTTAAACATTGGTTTAAACACATCTTTGGTTAATAGCTTTTACTAACTTGAGTTTGTGGGTTGATATGTACATGAGGGACTAAATGTGAGCATAAGAGGAACTTGAAGGACTGGATGGGTGGTTCTAGAAGATGGTTAGCTGGTCAAAGGGTCAAAGAGTCAAAGAGTCAAGAGGCTATAAAAGGAGGAGCTCGAGTCAGTTATAATCACTTTTGATCCGTCTTGTTTCTCTCTCAAAAAAGAGCTTGTTCTTGTTTCTGTTTCTCACTCTACAATTTGTGGAGTTGATTGTATTGTTAAGAGAGTTTGATGTGTTTGTAATAGATTCAATCATCTTGATTGTTTCTTATTAGTTGTTTTTTTTGATTCAGTGTTCTCTTCTGTAATCTGTGAACCCTAAAGGTGTTCTTGTTAATTTCAATTGTTTCTTTGTTTACAAAATTCTTCATGGTATCAGAGCTACGACTCTTGATTACCTAATTACTCCTTTCTTCAATCAAAAAACGTTTGGTCAATTTAGGTCTGATTTTCAAAATTAGGGTTTCTTAATTTTGGGGGTTTCTTGATCTATCTTGATCACTGTGATTGGGTGAGATCTGGGATTACTGATTGAAGGATCGATTTTGGTCTGTTATTCCGCTGCGTTACCTGAAGTTGATTGAAGAGTTCTTGGTGATCAAACTACAGTCAACATCTGTTAATTTTTGGGGTGTTTGTTTCTTCTTAAGACCCTCTGGTAATATCTTCTTCCTACCTTGTTTCAGTGGCTAGTTCCTTCTCTGAGGCGTTTCTGTGTCGGACAGGAATCAACTGCCCCTCAGAGTAATACTTGGACCATTGGCTTGGATCTTTGATTGGTTATTTGTTAATTGTTCTTCCTCTCTATCTTCTTTCTTTATCTGTGCATTGTTTAGATTGTGCACTTCTGTCTCTTCTCCTCTATTTTCGGTTTTTTTTGTGCACTGTAAGATTGTTTGGTTGTGCACCACACATCTCTCTGAGTCCGGAGTTGGTGTGCTGGGGGCTTTGTCATATTGGACCTAGATAGGGTCCCTGGTTAGACTCTAATTGCCCAGCTTGACTGTGGTAAACATTGTCACTGGCCAGGATTGCCCTCCTCCTTAGGAGCATTCTGCATTTTTTCTTGTGTATTGTTCTTGTTTGCTTGTGTGCTGTGTGTTGTGCTTCTCTGGATAAGTGTTTGTGTTCTTGGTTGTTGTTCTTTATCTGCTGGTTGTTCTTGTGGCTGTCTGTGTCCTGTTCTTGATTGTTCTTCCTGTGTGCTTGATTGTGTTTGATTGCTGCAATGACTGAAGCACCAAAAAATGGTGACAAAGTTGTCCAGAGTGATTCTGAGTCTGAAATTTCTGTCACCAAAGTTAGCAAACTTGACTTTGGTGACCCCTTATATCTTCATGCTAGTGACATTTCCAGTGCCCCTCTCACTAATATAAAACTTACTGGCACTGAAAATTACACTATATGGAGTTGTGCTGTCACCCTTGCCCTGGAAACTAAGAATAAAATTGAGTTCATAGATGGTAGTTCTGTTAGACCTGTTGATGATGATGTCTTGGGAAGACAGTGGGACAGATGCAATGCTGTTGTACTGTCTTGGTTACTTGGGTCTATTTCTGAGGAATTGTATCTTGGTCAAGTTTTCTCTAAAAATCCTGCTGTTGTTTGGGCTGAGTTAAAGGAAACCTATGATAAAATTGATGGTTCTGTAATCTTTAACTTACATCACAAACTTAATTCTTTAAAGCAAAATGGGTCAACAGTGTCTGAATACTACCATAAATTGAACTCTCTGTGGAAACAATTTGATGCTATTGTTAAACTTCCTGTGTGTACTTGTCAAGGTGCTAGTGTGATGCAAGAGTTTAGTCAGTTAATGAAGTTAATGCAATTCCTTATGGGTCTAGATGATGTTTATCAGCCTGTGAGGAGTAACTTGTTAACTAGAGACCCCCTACCCTCCATTAAATCAGCTTTTGCCACTATCTCTAGGGAGGAATCTCATAGAGGTAGTGACTTAACAAAAAAGGGTCAACATTCTGCATTTATGAGTAACACTGGACCTAACAACAATGCTAAAAGAAATAACAATCCTGTCAACTCTAATAATTTTTTGGTAAAGAATCCAAATTTAAAGTGCACTGAATGTGGGTTAATTGGTCACACAGTTGAAAGATGTTTCAAAATTATTGGATTTCCACCTAATTTTCCAAGGAAAAATAATAACAATGGTAATAACAGAGGGGGCTCTCAAAGGTTCACAAGTAATCACTCACATGCTGACATTCACTCTAGTCCCAATCCCTCTCCTTCTAATGTGTTTTCTGATGATCAATTAGCTGTTCTCAGGTCCCTTATTAATCAACCCAGATCTTCAGATATACCCAAGTGTAATATGGTAGGTAGGTTTGTCTACACATCTAAACCTGGGTGGGTTATTGATTCAGGGGCAAACCAACACTATATTACTCATGAGTCTTGTCTGGAAAATGTAATTGATATATCTGGGTTGAGTCTTACTGTTGAACACCCTAATAACACTGCTGCTAAAATTACCAAAATTGGTAATTATAAGCTTAACAATAATGTGATGTTATTTGATGTTCTTGTTGTCCCTGAGTACACTGTCAATCTTCTGTCTGTTCATAAGGTTGCTAGAGATAGCAAGATGTTTATTGGATTTGATGAGGATAAATGTTATGTACAGGATTTACCTCAAAACAACATGATGGGAAAGACCTCGGTGACTGGTAATCAACATGGGGGAATATACTTCTTTGATGAATGTAGTGTAGATAGAGGTAATGTGTGCAATACTGTGTTTAAGTGCTTTGTGTCTAAATATGTGTGGCATAATAGGTTGGGACACCCATCTGACCAGGCCCTGTTAGTTCTTAACAAACAGCTAGACTTGGGTAATGAGAAACTTTTACCCTGTGAAATATGCCATAAGGCAAAACAATCCAGGGAACCATTCCCTCTCAGTGACCATAAGTCTACTGTTGTAGGGGAACTAATACACCTAGATGTTTGGGGTCCTTATAAAGTTACATCTAAGTTTAAGTATTTCTTGACTGTTGTTGATGACTACTCCAGATGTGTTTGGGTGTACTTGCTTAAAAATAAAATGGAAGTTTTTGAAAACATAGTGTCATTTACCAATCTTGTTAGTACTCAGTTTCAAAAACAGGTTAAGACATTCAGGTCTGATAATGGAACTGAGTTTGTCAATAACCTTATGCACAATTTTTGTCATAACAATGGAATCATACATCAAACTTCTGTAGCTTATACACCACAACAGAATGGGGTAGTTGAAAGGAAACATAGACACCTTCTTAATGTAGCTAGGTCTCTTATGTTTCAGGGGGGAATACCTCTGAGTCTATGGTCTGAGTGTGTTCTAACAGCTTGTTATCTTATTAATAGGTTACCTTCATCTGTGTTACTTGGCAAAAGTCCTTTTTCTGTTCTGTTTGGTTATGATCCTAATGTTTCTCATTTGAGAAGTTTTGGATGTCTATGTTTTTCAAAGAAATTGAATGTGAGTGATAAGTTTTCTGAAAGGGCTGAGAAATGTGTTATGGTTGGGTATTCTAGTACTCAAAAGGCTTATAAATTGTATTCATTAGAAAGTAAACTATTTGTTTACTCAAGGGATGTAAAATTTTATGAAACAATATTCCCTTTTGTGTTAAACACTGATCTCAATGACTCTACAGTTAACAACAATGTCACTCACTTAAATTTCTTTGATAGTCCTTACTTCTCTAATGAGGAACCTCCCTATGATGAGCCTAAGACTAGACCCTGTTCTAGAAGTGATCCATCAAGGTTAGGCAGTCTTCCTGGACATAACGACAGTGTTTTAGGTAGTGGCCCTGAACAGAGTCATGGTTCAGTTGAAGAAACCACCTTTGAAAGTGACACTAATGAAATAGAATTAGATGCACAACCTGATGTGTGTCAACAGAGCAAGGAAGTTGTCTCTGATAAAGGTCAGTCTTCTGAGGGTGTGAGTGAACCAGTATCTGTTAGAAAGTCTACTAGATCTACTGTTTTACCTGCTAAACTTGGTGATTATGTGCTTAACAATAAAGTCAAATACAATATTAATAAAGTTGTTGATTATTATGTGCTTAATAGTGGTAATTTGTGTTTTGTTACTTGCATTAATCAACATGTTGAACCAAAAAAATTTTATGAAGCTATTAAACACAAACATTGGGTTGAAGCAATGAATTGTGAAATTGAAGCTTTACTTAGAAATGGTACATGGGATGTAGTTAATTTGCCAAGTAATAGAACTCCCATAGGATGTATGTGGCTTTATAAAATAAAGTACAAGTCAACAGGTGAAATAGAAAGGTTTAAAGCAAGGCTTGTTGCTAAAGGGTATAGTCAAAGGGAAGGGGTTGACTATGAAGAGACTTTTTCACCTGTAGTAAAGATTGTGACTGTTAGATGTTTGATTAGTTTAGCTGTAAAGTTAAATTGGAATTTGTACCAACTTGATGTTAACAATGCTTTTCTATATGGTGACTTAATTGAAGATGTTTATATGACACTTCCCTTGGAGAATAGTAACAAAGTGTGCAAATTAAATAAGTCATTGTATGGGCTGAAACAGGCCCCTAGACAATGGAATGCAAAGTTAACAGCTAGTTTGATTGAACATGGGTTTGTGCAAAGTAAGAATGATTATTCATTGTTTACTAAGTTGAAAGATAGTGTGTTTATTGCTTTACTTGTTTATGTGGATGATATTGTGTTGACTGGAAACAGTGAAGATGAAGTAAATAAATGCAAAGATTACTTGAAAAGCAAGTTTAAAATAAAAGATTTGGGTGTGCTAAAATACTTTCTTGGTATTGAAGTGCTCAGAGATAAAGGTGGGTTGTGTCTTAGTCAAAGAAAATATTGCCTTGACTTGTTGTCTGAATATGGTGTGTTGGGTAGCAAGCCTATAAAAACACCTATAGAAGTAAACTTAGTAATTACTGATGAGGCTTACAAGTTAGCTAATGATTTTGTTCTAACTGATTTTACTTATTATCAAAAGTTAGTAGGCAAACTGATTTATTTGACATTGACTAGACCTGACATATCTTATGCTGTGCAATGCTTAAGCACTTACATGCATAAACCTTTAAATTCTCACTTGAAACTGGCATTTAGATTACTCAAGTATCTGAAAAATGCTCCTGGTAAAGGGGTTTGGTTTAACAGTGATAGTACTCAGTTGTTGACAGCATGGGTTGATTCTGATCATGGCAAGTGTGTAGTAACAAGGAGGTCTGTAACTGGGTATTGTGTTTTCTTTGGGAATAGCCTTATATCCTGGAAAAGTAAGAAACAAGCTACTGTTTCTAGATCATCTACTGAGGCAGAGTATAGAGCACTTGCCTCAGTAGTGTGTGAAATAGTGTGGGTTATTAAATTGTATAATGATTTGAATGTTTTAAAGTTAATTCCAGTTAAAACATTCTGTGACAATAAATCTGCTTTAGACATTTCTGCAAATCCAGTTTTCCATGAAAGGACCAAACATTTTGAGATTGACTTGCATTTTGTTAGAGAAAAAATTTTAGATGGAACTATAAATGCTGTTAAAGTAGAATCATGTGAAAACATTGCAGATATATTTACCAAAGGGCTAATCAGTAGTCAACATGATTTTTTGTGTGAAAAACTGGAGCTAAAAGACTTGTTCCAAAGATGTGTTTAAGGGGGGATATTGAGTTAAATGGGTTGACTTGTTAAATAGTTAAACATTGGTTTAAACACATCTTTGGTTAATAGCTTTTACTAACTTGAGTTTGTGGGTTGATATGTACATGAGGGACTAAATGTGAGCATAAGAGGAACTTGAAGGACTGGATGGGTGGTTCTAGAAGATGGTTAGCTGGTCAAAGGGTCAAAGAGTCAAAAAGTCAAAGAGTCAAGAGGCTATAAAAGGAGGAGCTCGAGTCAGTTATAATCACTTTTGATCCGTCTTGTTTCTCTCTCAAAAAAGAGCTTGTTCTTGTTTCTGTTTCTCTCTCTACAATTTGTGGAGTTGATTGTATTGTTAAGAGAGTTTGATGTGTTTGTAATAGATTCAATCATCTTGATTGTTTCTTATTAGTTGTTTTTTTTGATTCAGTGTTCTCTTTTGTAATCTGTGAACCCTAAAGGTGTTCTTGTTAATTTCAATTGTTTCTTTGTTTACAAAATTCTTCAATACTAAAGCAACAAGTGCTTGCGATCCAATCATCCCCGACCCACCAATATTAATAGCCCATGCAACCCATTGATTCGTGGTTGACCCTGTGTGTCTAAACGCCATGTCAACGGTGCCATTAGTGTGGTAATTCCAGTGTAAATGCGAGTTTAGAACCGGTAAGGACACACAAGTTGTAAAGACTTGGTTCGTTGTAAAAACATAATTTTGGCATGGTTGACTATAAGTTGTCACTAAATTTGATAACAAGACGCAAAATAAAAGACAGAATATTTTACCCATTAGGGGAAACAGATCGAAAATAACAAGACTAAATTCAATGATGTTTTTCGAAAAATGGGATTGTAGATGGTCTATTTATATATAATTGGGAGTCGGTCGGTTAACTTTGTTATCCTTATTGTTTTAGGGTTGTGTTTAAAATTTATTATTTCCTTTTAACTGTATTATACTTTTTTATTTTATAAATTACATAAGATGCCTTTATGTTTAAATATGGTAATAATTATTTCATTTGTTACCACTTAATTAATGTCTTTATGTAAATTCTTTTATGAAAAATCTATTATTAAATGATTGACGATTTCTTGGATTATTCAAAACCCTTTTCCGAAATTGTATATAGTTCTAAGATTTTATCTAAGATTTTTCCTTCTTAGTTTCTGTTATAAGTTAATAAGTTAATTCAAGGATTCACTTGAATCTATGAATTCGTTTCTCATAATCAATAAATTAACTAGATTTGAACCCGTATAAAAAATAGTAGACAAATATTTAAACTAGATATGTTTATGTTTATTAATGATTAATTAAAATATCAATATTAAAGTGTTTCGGGTAAGAAAATGGAAGTATAGTCTCAGAAGCTTCAAAACTCCATTTAATATTGTAGGCGAAAACCATACTTCGTAGTAGTTTGACTCTTACACTAAATATTAACTCATTTCGTAACTGAAATTTCTTTCTAAGTGACGGTGTTTCAGTTTCGCTTCTGCATATATATCATGTATGCAACCTATAACTTAGATAAGTTGATTTTCAGATGAGAAGAAAACGGCTCTTGACCTTTTATAGGGAAGCTTGGAGGTGGCTAAATAATAGCGGTTTGGACAAGTGGACGTTGTTTTATGACGAATGCCATGTACGTTGGGGAAACATGACAACAAACATAGCCGAATCATATAACAATGTCATACGTACGGTGCGCATGACGCTTATCAAGGCATGTATTGAAGGTACATTCGAACTTACTAGAACACACTTCGTACAAAACGCTGGGAGAGCTAGAAGTTGTCATTCACCGCTTTCAACGGCCATGTGTGGGGAATCTACAATGGTCGCGGATCATATGAAAATCATCAAAGGGTAACACCTTACGATGTCCCAAATGGTGTTTACGAGACTGAGACAAATGATCCAATAACCATGGGTGCGGGGAACAAATACGAGGTCAATTTTCGGCTAAGTCTTGTACTTGTGCAACGTGGCAAATTCAGAGGTTTATTTGTTCTCATGGCATGGCTGTTGATGGACACGTCAATGGTCCTAGTCGAAGAAACCAAGAACCTACACCAATAATGGTTTCTACCTTCTACAACACAAATAAGTGGAGACGACAGTATACCCCAACACTTAGGGGCCTACGTCACGAGGACTACTGGAGAGAAGCAAAATGGATGATCGAAGCAGATAAAACAATGAGCATTACAAAAAGAGGGAGAAAGAAACAAAGAAGAATTCATAACGAAATGGACTAGGCGAGCGGAAGAGACCCCGAACGTATAGTGGTTGTGGACCGACATGTCACAACAGTCGTAGTCATACGTGTATACGTAACCAACGGTAGTGATATCTTGTATTACTTGTAATTCGGATTAAGTATCCCATGTTGTAATTCAGATTGATCAAAACTCTGATTGTTTTTTTTTTTTCCATTATTACATATCATAAAACACTAAAATACATATCATAAACATTAATATAACTTTTCAAAACCCTAAAACAAATACATATTAACAAACAAAATATTTGAAAATTCCATGAAAACGCTCAGAATACATACATAATCAAACCTAAAGACGTTAACTTGTTCAATTTTGTGAAAAAAAATATTTTTTTGCCATTATTTACATATCATAAAAGACAAAAAGAAAGCTCTAAACAATAGTCTAACTTTTATAAACTCTAAAACAAATACATATTAACAAAACACAATTTGTTATTTTTCATAAAAACCATCACACATATAGATAATTAATCCTAAATACTAACACTTAACTATTTTTAAAATAAAAAAACTAATTCAAAACCATAAAACCACCTAACACCGAACCATTGCAATGACAAAAAGGTAATTTGTGTTGAATATTTAATAAGTATAGTTTAAGTACTAAAATTGTAATTAGACAAAACTTATGAAAATGTGTTTCGGTTATTCAAAAAACCACCAACCGCCTGGAAACACCAAACACCGAACCATTGCAATGGTTCGAAAGGGAACCTTTCGTTTAGTATAAATAGGAATTGAATGTAAAGAACAAAGTGTGTAATTTCTCCGATTTTATATCGAAACTTTGTTTAAAGATCCTAACCTGAGTTAACCCCCATCACTTCATAGTAGTATGAAGCATAGTCTCATTCAGATGAAAATTGAAATCATTTTCAATTATAGTAACCATGTCTTGGCTTGCCCTTAAATTGTGATGATATCTTTGTCCTCTTTTTAGTTAAATTTGCGTTTTGGTCTCGATGTATTTTGGCAAATCTCATTCATTTGTTACAAATTGAAGTATCAAGAACTTTATAATAGTAAAGTTAAACTACACGGGAGTTACTAATAAAGTAACAAGCCTAATCGATCTATTAGTAATTACAAAATATTTAAAATCTCACAAGTTATCAAAAATACGACCCACAGTTGTAATATGCATACTCGTTTGACACGAAAAGGAACGACAAAGGAAATGAAGTCAAATTACAAAACCGACAGACGATTATTACAAAACTTGAACATGAATAGTTGATGTCTTGAACGCTTCAAACTATCATCAAGCCAAAACCATGACACAAATCTTATTATAAATCTACCCTTACCGTTATAAACCTCATGAACAGATTCTCTAGACTCTATCTTCAGAAGAACCATTAGTTCCTGCGTTTATTCTTTTGTCATCCTTCTTTTTCTTCAAAACAATGAACCATGTCAAAGCTTCCAACACAAGTGTAATAACCCCCAAAGAGATAATAATTCCTGTATAGATTTTCTTCCATGTCTTTTCAGGGTCCAAGATATCAATTCCCTCATAGACGTTGATGACGCTCAAGATGATTACGGTGTATCCAATAGTTTGGTGATAGATGTTCCAGTATAATCTGTATTTGTGGTCTGGCTTAGGCCTCAAGAATAGAGCAAAAACCTACAAATATTTCAACCAAAAAATTAGTCGAGAAAAGTTATAATTATTGTAACTAAACTGACAGTTTCATTGTTTTGTCTAATATAAATGACGTTGGATAAAGATTGATTATGTGAAAATGTACCTGAATTGTTCCGAGTGCAAATAGGGTGATTCCGATATACCTATGAGTATTGTACTTGATTCCGGTAGAGTCACGTCCTAGGATAAGTCCGGTGATAAATCCAGCAACACCAGCACTATAGGCGGCTGTCTGGCAAGCGGCATGAATGAAAAACCACGCTGGATTACCGACCTTAAACACCTTCAAATATCTTGCTACCATAGCCCCAACCCGTAGCAATATACCCCAACTAACCGCGTTCAATACTCCATGAGTCTGTTAAACAATAATTAACCGTCATTATCGAACATAATAGAAGTTTTTTAATAAAAGGCCGAAAAAATAGTCGAGGGAAAAATAAGTCGAACTTTAATAATCTTTATTAAACATGAAAATAACATTAAAAAAAAGAACATCTATAATTTTCATGAAAACTTACATTCCTTCCGCGCGTTCGTGAACCACCAACACCACCACCCTCAATAGTTAAACCGGTAGAAAAATCCACGAAACCAACAGCATTCCGGTTGGCCGAACTCATCTCATGAATACTCGGAGCTCCATTAATAACCCGACCCACTTGCCAAACTTGATTGAATTTCGTTTCTCCACTTGGCAAAACAAGTGTAGCATAAATTACCACAACTTCATCAACTCTCTCAAAAGTTATCCTAGAAACCTCAAAACTCAAAGAACCTGGTTGTAACCCAGTTCCATAACTAGTAACCGGTGAAGTATACCCTTGAACAGGGGCGTAGGTAGTATTGGGCCAGGTAGGGCCCAAGACCTACCTAAAATTCTGAAAATAGTTAGAAACAATATATATATTTGGTTTAGGACACACCTAAAATTTATAATAGGACCTGCCCTTTTATTTTTCTAACAACCAAGTTATTATTAAGCCTAGTATAAGCCCAAAATTCATGTGACCCAAATTAAGAAAACCCTAATACACATTGCATACAGACGACAAAAGGAAAAAAAAAAAAATCTTCATCGACAGAAAAAATAAAAATTAAGGGAATATGGGAGATTAGGGTAAACAGTTGACTCAAACTTAATTTGGAGAATAAATTGAACAAAAAAAAGGGAAGAATTGGAGAAATCAAAGCATAAAAATCAAGGTTTGTTTCAATTTTAAAACATCTAACGGTTTCTTTTATGTCATTAGGTTAGTATTTGTTAAATGTTTTAGGTAATGAGGTTTGTTATTTGAGTAATTTGCTAATGATTGTATCTTTTTATTTTTTTATAATGTTATAGAATGTTAAAGTATTATCAAAAGAAAGGAGAATCTAGTTCATCTAAAGATAATTATGATACTTCAAATGATTCAAATGGGAAACAAAAGTTTATGAAAGTGGATTTGAATTCATTACCTAGTGATCCGGGAAGACGGCCAAGTATAAATGATTACCATGTAAATCAACGAGATGAAATTAGAAGAGCTTATTTGTTAGAAAGGCCTTTTCAACCTATAAACCATAAATACCCGACCACACCTTTTGGACTTAAACAAAAACTCCGTAGATTCAATGATACTTGGTTTAATGATCGCAAATATTGGCTAGAATATAGTATAAAAGATGATGCAGTATATTGTTTATGTTGTTATCTATTCAAAAATGAGTTACCAAACCAAGGTGGAGCGGATAGTTTTGTAAGAGGGGGATTTAGAGGTTGGAATAGGTGTAAAGTAGGCCTTGACGAACATGAACATGGAAATCCACACAAGATAGCGGTTCAAAAGTGTCAAAATTTGATGAATCCAAAACAATCAATAATACATGTTTATGAGAAACTAACTACTTTGGAGAAAAAAAATTATCGTATTCGTATAGATGCATCCATTAGTTGTGTGAGATTCTTATTGCATCAAGGATTACCTTTTCGTGGTCATAATGAAAAGAAAGACTCGCATAATAGGGGTAACTTTCTTGAACTTCTTCATTGGTTAGCCGGTCAATGTGCTATAATAAGAGATGTTGTTTTGGGTAATGCTCCACTAAATTGTCAAATGAAATCTCCAGATATCCAAAAAGACATTGTACGTGTATGTGCACGAGCAACAATCGAGGTTATTAGGAAAGAAATTGGTGATGGGTTTTTTTTCGGTTTTAATTGATGAATCACGTGATGTATCTTGTAAGGAGCAAATGGCAATGGTTGTGCGATATGTGAATGTTGAGGGTAATATTGTTGAAAGGTTTATTGGTATTAAACATGTTAATAGCACAACGGCTTTGTCACTAAAGGCATACATGGATACGATTTTGACGGATTGTAAATTGAGTCATACTAGGATCCGAGGACAAGGATATGACGGAGCTAGTAATATGAGTAGTGAATTTAATGGCTTAAAGACTTTGATTATGAAAGAAACAAAATCTGCATATTCCGTTCATTGTTTTGCCCACCAGTTACAGTTAGCACTCGTGGCTGTTGCAAAGAAACATCTTAAAGTCAGTGATTTCTTTTTTAGTGTTACTCAATTGTTAAACCACATTGGAAATTCTTTTAAGCAACGTGACAAATTGAGAGAGACACATGCAATTAAAGTTGTGGAAGCATTGGTAAAAGGTAATTAATTATTTTAAAGCATACTTTATATTATTTTATGCTATAAAAAAAACATACTTATATTGTTTATGTTATTTTTTAGGTGATATTGAAAGTGGTACGGGACAAAATCAAGAAGTTGGGATCAAACGACCTTGTGATACTCGATGGGGTTCTCATTTTGCATCTATATTAAATATCCAAACGATATACTCTTCGATTATTACGGTACTTGAAGGCATTGGCTATGACGATTCTAGTAAGGAATATGAACGTAAAGCCGAGGCACTTCGCATTTGTCGGGATATAAGATTGTTTGATTTTGTTTTTTGTCTACACTTGATGGTTGATATCTTGGGTGTTACGGAGACTTTGAATAAAACATTACAAAAGAAAGATCAAGATATAATAAATGCAATGAATCAAGTGAGAGCTTCTAAGGAAAGACTACAACAAATGAGGAATGACGGTTGGGGGCAACTTTTAGAAGATGTTACTTCGTTTTGTGTCAAACATGATCTTGACATTCTTGATATGGAAGCCGAATTCTATGATGGAATAAGTCGTCGGAGAGGCTTGTGGGTTAGTATCTTATCATAATAGTTAATTTAGTAATTTATTTAATTGATTGTAAATATGAAGTATTCATTTTATTTATATATTTCAGGTTAGTAACTTACACCATTACCAATATGATGTATTCAATTCGGTCATTGATATGCAACTTCAAGAGCTTAATCATCGTTTCAATGAAGTAAACATGAGTTTACTTTTATGTATGGCTTGTTTGTGTCCAAGTGACTCTTTTAAAGCATTTGATGTAGCTCAACTAAAGAAAATGGCTACATTTTATCCGGATGAGTTCTCAACTGATTATGATCTTCGTGCACTTGAAGTTGACCTTAAAAACTATATTGTTGATATGCGCGGTGATAAAAGATTTATTGGTTTAAAGGGAATTGTAGAACTTTCGAAGATGATGGTCAAAGAGAAAAAACATGAATTGTTTCCGAAGGTATATCTTCTTTTAAAATTAGCATTGGTTTTACCCGTTGCAACATCATCCGTGGAACGTGCATTTTCAGCAATGAAATTGATAAAGACCGATTTACGCAACAAGATGGGTGACGAATTTATGCATGATTGTTTACTATCGTATATCGAAAAAGATATTTTAGACGATATTAGTAATGATACACTTTTTATGCTTTTTCAAGGTATGAAAACCCGTCGGATAAAAAATGTAACTTAATAACTATTGTTCCTTGTAATGGATTTCTATTTTATGAAACATTATTTGTATTATTTTGCGACCCGACCCGTTAAACTGATAACATATTAATTTCAAGTTTTTTTTTTTTTTTATCAACGACATCGTTTTGAAGGAACTACCCTTAATCAGTTCCTGGTTTCGCCACTGCATAGTAGGATGAAGCATAGTCTCATTCGGATGAAACTTGTAATCATTTTCAATTCCGTTGTGTATAGTAACCATGTTTTGGTTTGCATTTAAATTGTGATGATATCTTTGTCCTCTTTTTAGTTAAATTTGCGTTTTTGTCTCGATGTATTTTAGCAAATCGATCTCATTCATTTGTTACAAATTGTAGTATCAGGAACTTTATAATAGTAAAGTTAAACTACACGGGAGTTAGTAATAAAGTAATAAGCCTAATCGATCTATTAATAAACAGAAAATATTTAAAATCTCACAAGTTATCAAAAATACGACCCAGAGTTGTAATATGTTTGACATGAAAAAGAATGACAAAGGAAATGAAGTCAAATTACAAAACCGACAGACGATTATTACAAAACTTGAAGATGAACAGTTGATGTCTTGAACGCTTCAAACTATCATCAAGCCAAAACCATGACACAAATCTTATTACTCCAGTATGAACGTATAAATCTACCCTTACCGTTATATACCTCATGAACAGATTCTCTAAACTCTCTCTTCAGAAGAACCATTAGTTCCTGCGTTTATTCTTTTGTCATCCTTCTTTTTCTTCAAAACAATGAACCATGTCAAAGCTTCCAACACAAGTGTAATAACCCCCAAAGAGATAATAATTCCGGTATAGGTTTTCTTCCATGTCTTTTCAGGGTCCAAGATATCAATTCCCTCATAGACGTTGATGACGCTCAAGATGATTACGGTGTATCCAATAGTTTGGTGATAGATGTTCCAGTATAATCTGTATTTGTGGTCTGGCTTAGGCCTCAAGAATAGAGCAAAAACCTACAAATATTTCAACCAAAAAATTAGTCGAGAAAAGTTATAATTATTGCAACTAAAATGACAATTTCATTGTTTTGTCTAATATAAATGACGTTGGATAAAGATTGATTATGTGTAAATGTACCTGAATTGTTCCGAGTGCAAATAGGGTGATTCCGATATTCCTATGAGTATTGTACTTGATTCCGGTAGAGTCACGTCCTAGGATAAGTCCGGTGATAAATCCAGCAACACCAGCACTATAGGCGGCTGTCTGGCAAGCGGCATGAATGTAAAACCACGTTGGATTACCGACCTTAAACACCTTCAAATATCTTGCTACCATAGCCCCAACCGGTAGCAATATACCCCAACTAACCGCGTTCAATACTCCATGAGTCTGTTAAACAATAATTAACCGTCATTATCAAACATAATAAAACTTTTTTAATAATAGGCCGAAAAAATAGTCTTGGAAAAAATAAGTCGAACTTTAATAATCTTATAAACATGAAAATAACATTAAAAAAAAAGAACATCTATGATTTTCATGAAAACTTACATTCCTTCCGCGCGTTCGTGGACCACCAACACCACCACCCTCAATAGTTAAACCGGTAGAAAAATCCACGAAACCAACAGCATTCTGGTTGGCCGAACTCATCTCATGAATACTCGGAGCTCCATTAATAACCCTACCCACTTGCCAAACCTGATTAAATTTCGTTTCTCCACTTGGCAAAACAAGTGTAGCATAAATTACCACAACTTCATCAACTCTCTCAAAAGTTATCCTAGAAACCTCAAAACTCAAAGAACCGGGTTGTAACCCAGTTCCATAACTAGTAACCGGTGAAGTATACCCTTGAACCGACCCGTCTGATGATACTAAAGCAACAAGTGCTTGCGATCCAATCATCCCCGACCCACCAATATTAATAGCCCATGCAACCCATTGATTCGTGGTTGACCCTGTGTGTCTAAACGCCATGTCAACGGTGCCATTAGTGTGGTAATTCCAGTGTAAATGCGAGTTTAGAACCGGTAAGGACACACAAGTTGTAAAGACTTGGTTTGTTGTAAAAACATAATTTTGGCATGGTTGACTATAAGTTGTCACTAAATTTGATAACAAGACGCAAAATAAAAGACAGAATATTTTACCCATTAGGGGAAACTGATCGAAAATAACAAGACTAAATTCAATGATGTTGTTCGAAAAATGGGATTGTAGATGGTCTATTTATATATAATTGGGAGTCGGTCGGTTAACTTTGTTATCCTTATTGTTTTAGGATTGTGTTTAAAATTTATTATTTCCTTTTAACTGTATTATACTTTTTTATTTTATAAATTACATAAGATGCCTTTATGTTTGAATATGGTAATAATTATTTCATTTGTTACCACTTAATTAATGTCTTTATGTAAATTCTTTTATGAAAAATCTATTATTAAATCATTGACGATTTCTTAGATTATTCAAAACCCTTTTCTCAAATTGTATATAGTTCAAGATTTTATCTAAGATTTTTCCTTCTTAGTGTCGGTTATAAGTTCATAAGTTAATTCAAGCATTCATTTGAATCTATGAATTCGTTTCTCATAATCAATAAATTAACTAGATTTGAACCCGTATAATACATAGTAGACAAATATTTAAACTAGATATGTTTATGTTTATTAATGATTAATTAAAATATCAATATTAAAGTGTTTCGTGTAAGAAAATGGAAGTATAGTCTCATAAGCTTCAAAACTCCATTTAATATTGTAGGCGAAAACATACTTCGTAGTAGTTGGACTATTACACTAAATATTAACTCATTTTGTAACTGAAATTTCTTTCTAAGTGACGGTGTTTCAGTTTCGCTTCTGCATATATATCATGTATGCAACCTATAACTTAGATAAGTTGATTTTCAGATGAGAAGAAAACGGCTCTTGACCTTTTATAGGGAAGCTTGGAGGTGGCTAAATAATAGCGGTTTGGACAAGTGGACGTTGTTTTATGACGAATGCTATGTACGTTGGGGAAACATGACAACAAACATAGTCGAATCATATAACAATGTCATACGTACGGTGCGCATGACGCTTATCAAGGCATGTATTGAAGGTACATTCGAACTTACTAGAGCACACTTCGTACAAAACGCTGGGAGAGCTAGAAGTTGTCATTCGCCGCTTTCAACGGCCATGTGTCGGGAATCTACAATGGTCGCGGATCATATGAAAATCATCAAAGGGTAACACCTTACGATGTCCCAAATGGTGTTTACGAGACTGAGACAAATGATCCAATAACCATGGGTGCGGGGAACAAATACGAGGTCAATTTTCGGCTAAGTCTTGTACTTGTGCAACGAGGCAAATTCAGAGGTTTATTTGTTCTCATGGCATGGCTGTTGATGGACACGTCAATGGTCCTAGTCGAAGAAACCAAGAACACCTACACCAATAATGGTTTCTACCTTCTACATCACAAATACGTGGAGACGGCAGTATACCCCAACACTTAGGGGCCTACGTCACGAGGACTACTGGAGAGAAGCAAAATGGACGATCGAAACAGATAAAACAATGATCATTACAAAAAGAGGGAGAAAGAAACAAAGAAGAATTCATAACGGAGCGGAAGAGACCCCGAACGTATAGTGGTTGTGGACCGACATGTCACAACAGTCGTAGTCATACGTGTATACGTAACCAACGGTAGTGATATCTTGTATTACTTGTAATTCGGATTAAGTATCCCATGTTGTAATTCAGATTGATCAAAACTCTGATTGTTTTTTTTTTTCCCATTATTACATATCATAAAACACTAAAATACATATCATAAACATTAATATAACTTTTCAAAACCCTAAAACAAATACATATTAACAAACAAAATATTTGAAAATTCCATGAAAACGCTCAGAATACATACATAATCAAACCTAAAGACGTTAACTTGTTCATTTTTGTGAAAAAAAATATTTTTTTGCCATTATTTACATGTCATAAAAGACAAAAAGAAAGCTCTAAACAATTGTCTAACTTTTATAAACTATAAAACAAATACATATTAACAAAACACAATTTGTTATTTTTCATAAAAACCATCACACACATAGATAATTAATCCTAAATACTAACACTTAAATATTTTTAAAATAATAAAACTAATTCAAAACCATAAAACCACCTAACCTAAACCTAAAACCACCAAAGTGGAAACCCTAAATTTTCTCCATAAGCCGGAGGTGCCAACTCCGGCTTTTCACAAGTCAGCATTCCATTAACAAAAGTGAACGGTGACTAGGTGAAAAATTGAGTAGAAATCTGAGGTGGCTGCAGCGGTGGCCGCCGGCTATATTGTTTTCTAAATTTTTTCCGGTACCGTCCATTTCCGACCAAATTTTCTCTTTTATGTCCATTCCGACCAAATTTTCTCTTTTATGCATCTTTACTTTTAATTCTCAATAACTAGTTGCTAATCTGTCTACTCGACAAGTCGACAATATGGTAATTAGCAAATCTTATGCAACGATGCCCTTCATTGGTTTATAAAGGACGTTAAAACAAGAATTTAGGTGTTATTTTTTTTCGTTTATCGCGAGAGGAATTCAAAGAAATACCCCAACCTGAAGACGCCATGTATCAACCTAGTACAGATTTCGATCTTGACCCCAATATAGATTTGGGGTTTATGGGTAAATGTTTGTGAATAATTGTAACACCCCGCTTTCATGCCCACGATATTGTCCGCTCTGCCACATCAAGGCTCACGGATTTGTTTTTGGCTGAGCTTCCCAGGGGGTCACCCATCCTGGAACTACTCTGGCCCAAGCACGCTTAACTACAGAGTTTCTAAGCTCTGTAGTGCCTGTAGCCACCAAAACGCGTTGTGTTATGAAAGGCTAAAGGTTTACTCATATACCCAGCATCACTCTTGTGCACGGGGGATGTGGGATTTGCCTAAGGTGTCACAAACACCCCCACTTGGGACTCAACGTCCTCGTTGAGGTTTGCCCCACCATCCCAAACGTCACAAGAGTGGCTCTGATACCACTTGTAACACCCCGCTTTCATGCCCACGATATTGTCCGCTCTGCCACATCAAGGCTCACGGATTTGTTTTTGGCTGAGCTTCCCAGGGGGTCACCCATCCTGGAACTACTCTGGCCCAAGCACGCTTAACTACAGAGTTTCTAAGCTCTGTAGTGCCTGTAGCCACCAAAACGCGTTGTGTTATGAAAGGCTAAAGGTTTACTCATATACCCAGCATCACTCTTGTGCACGGGGGATGTGGGATTTGCCTAAGGTGTCACAATAATTATTTATGATAAGCTTATTAAAAAATTATGGATAATGAATGTAAAGCGATCATGGGAATCGGTTGGCCATGATTGTGAGATAAATTATGAAGCGATACACTGTTTGACGGAATTGAAGAAGGGCATTGTGACAACCGTCTAAACTAAGGTCGAGAACGCTAACTTATAACCTCTAAGTGTTTATTTTGATGCCCGATATAACTAATTTTATGTGCTATGTGGTTACGTAGACATAACTCTTAAGCTAAGCTCGTTGTAACTCACGCAAAACTCTTAAACTAAAGTTACTCTATTTTAAGCCTTTAAGCGCGGATCGGGATCGGAATCATAAAACAACTTCGGAATCAAATTATATAAGTCCTAATACCAAGAAAACACCTAATGAACTTTCCTAAGTTCACAACGTATCATAACTAAGAACTTTCGGTTAACAAAAAGGTCCAACGAAGCAAAAACGTAAAAACAAAAATCAGATAAAATCTGATAAAATGCACGGTGCGCACCACCTAGAGCACGGTGCGCAGCACCTCTTGCTAGATTTCAAAAATTTTACATTTTTAGTCCTTATCTCGTTTTTGTAATCCAACACCCAATCAAAACCGACCCTTGGCACTCATTTACTGCAACTTTGGCAGACTCTAACACCCCTTTTATCATTTCTATCCCTTTCTTTTCCTTTTCTTTTTCATTTTTTAAAATCACAAACACACACTCAAAACACACACATAAGAAACTCTCTCAAAAACCTCCCTTCACACCTCCATTTACAGCCACCAAAAGTCATCTTTTACACCATCAAAATCATTCAAACAAGCAAAGGAAACAAGAGGGACAAAGCTATTCCGATTACAAAACGTTTTCTACACTTTTGGAGCTCTAAATCCGCCTAGACCATCATCTAAACACTTTCATTCGGTAGAAACTCTTCCTTTTTACTTATATTACTAATATAACTCATTGCATGTATGATCTAAGCTATAAAAACAAGTTTTGATGAACTTTTATAACCATTTTTATACAAAAACGGGTTTTTAATTAATGATGCTTAGATCTTCAAATTTATGGTTAAAAGTTACCTATAAACTGATATAATGATGATTAATAAGGTTTATACCGATTGCATGTCAAGATCTATCACTTACATAAACGATTTTGCAAGAAAAACTCAAAAAGGGGAAGAACAGCAGGGCAGGTGCGCAGCACCTATGCCCAGGTGCTTAGCACCGGCCTGCTGTCCTTCCCGAAAATGTTGTTTTGGCCGTTTGAAACTTGGTTACACATTCTGACTTTTAAGACTTAATATATATGACTGAGTTTGGATAAAACAATAACATTGGTGACTTGTAATGGACTTACTATGATAAAAAGAACATGTTTAAATATGATTATGTGATATATGTGAATTGTGAGCGGGAAAGTGACTTTGGAATTTTTGGAAATGAAATTTGGGCGCGGAAGCGCTGCCCAAATTTCATTAGAAATTCCAAACCACTTCAGCGACCTAATTATACATATCATATTAACAAAAACACTAATTTTGGACTTTTAGACTAAAACAAACGATAACCGTTTCGGACGATTTTTGGACAAATTGGACCTTGACACTTAAAGTTTAGCTAAAAACTATCTATTACATTATACAATAACGTAATAACACTCGAACAAAACTTGGTATTATTAGGCTTTCGGTGATTCCCGACACGCGTTCCGACCGTTCCCGCTTACGATTATCTTCGCAAACAGTGAGTTACAAACCCCTACTCTTTAAACGCTTTTAATACTTTTTGGGGTGAAATGCGAGTCTTAGGCTTAAACACTATTTAAGCTGATACTTGAATGCAAAACGAAAACTATTTGATACACGAATGCTTTTATGAAAACACTTGAATACTTTGAATGCTATTACGAAAACACTTGTACACTTGGGAAAGCTATTATGAAATACTTTGATATCTTGAATACTTATATGAAAAACTATTTTTGCCGGCATTGTTGAGGGTTTTGCCAACAATGTCGAGGACACGAAAGCTATATTTGCCAATGACTAAAGCAATCGATCGTCATGTTGCGGACTTTGTACAACATGGACGTGAGAAACCATTGAAAACTCCCGAAAACTACCAAGGACATTAGTTGCTATTAATCCCTTTGGAAAGGACCGTTAGTAGATATGGATAGCGCTATTAGGGTAGATTGACCCTCACCACAACGACATATAACGATGGTGCATAATACTAAATGGGTAGGCTTTAGGCTTAGCAACGATCATTGGGCAAAACTTAGGATTGTCACATAGTCGCGCTATGTGGTCAATGCCTATAAACATTAATGCTATACTCTATACTTTTTGTGGGATAACTATTTTTGAATGCGATACTCTATGATTGGTCATGCGAATACAATTTGAAAACTATGCTTTACTAAAACTTGTAGCTCACTAACTACGTCTCCCGTAGTTAACACTTGACTCGTATTTTCAGGTAACGAGTAAGCTAGCTGATGACTATATGCTTTTGGGCGGATGACTTCAAGAACGGGATGGGTCTGGGTGGTTTGGTTGAACACCCCATTTTGATTCGGATATGTAATCTACATTTGAAACTACTATGTAAAACTTTGATGTAACTTTTATTTGATATAACTTGGCGTTTATCTATGTCTTGCTATCGAATGCTATTGCTCTTCACATCCTGTATTCCGCTTTAGCGGGGTGTGACAGGCATTCCATATGAGTGGTCATTAGGTCATGATGTAGTCTTGTTGATATCGCATATTTATATAGATATTTATATGCGATATTTGGTCACATTTCATAGTAAACATGATGGATAGGATAGGTTTTTACATTTAATTGTGTGAAAAGTATTTTATTCAAGTGACAGGTTAAACATGATCGGGAAGTGGAAAAGGACGAAGAAATGCAAGTAAATGAAAGATATGGAATTAATATTGAGACATGCACGTGGACAAAAGGAAATAAAAGAAAACCCAATTGTAATATGACAAGGAGAACGACGCAGTACCACCTCCACCGTTTTAATCATAACTTCTTCATACGATATCCGATTTAGGTGATTCAAATTGGAGAATAAAGAAGAAAGAGAGAGCTACATTTTGTAAATTTTGAATATTGGGAAAAAAGTGCACGGTGCTGCGCACTGAGGGGTTGGTGCTGCGCACTAGCGGGATTTTCAGCAATTGGAATTTGACTCGAACTCGATTTCCTCTTGATTTATCTCTATAAATACCAACCCAAACGACCAGTTTTCATCACCAATTATTATTATCATCTACTGGAGCTGGAGATCACGATTGGGAGCTAGGAAAAGAGTTAGAGTCGGAGTTTGTTTAATATTCGGTCACGCAACGATTTCCGACATTCTTCGTTTGTCTTTCTTTCTTTTTCAAGACTTTTCAGTTATGTTTTCTTTATTCTTAGCTGCTGATTTAGACTTTATAATGAGTAGCTAAAACTCTTTTATGCTCGTTTGATTTATGGAACTTCTTTGACGGTTATGTTTTCGTTATTGATTGTTTTAGGTGTTTATGTTTAATCGTTGATCCTTAATTGTTTATGTTTTGATTTATTACTATAAGTTGTTTATATTCAGATTAGTTAATCAATATTCTAGGTATTCGAGAGGAATCTAGATAGATTAATTAACTTGTATGAAATAATCGGTCGGTCTATAATCGGTTTAAAGTTATTAGGATTCGAGAGGACCTAGTAATAACAATTTAGGTAATAAAACCTGAACGAGTAAGTCTAGTTGTTAAGATTCGAGAGGACTTAATAATTAGAGAAGTTATTCGAGAGGAAACTTCATAAGATTAAATCATATAATACCGGCTTGTTGATTAATGCTTGATTATTGATAATTGTAACTGTATTCGAGAGGAACATTATAATTTGAAGTAGTTAAAGTTAGTGAAATATTCGAGAGGAGTTTTGCTATATATAAGAAGTTAATTATACATTCAATTTCGTAAACATAATTAGAAAACAAGTGAAGTGTCAAACGAGTATACTTTTCCATTATTTGATAACAACAATTACTTTTCTCATATTGATTTTTATAATCACCTTTTACAATTACTTTGCAATTTTAATTAGATAATCTTTAGTTATAAAAACCCCAAAAAACCAACAAGTATTATTAATTTGAAGTAAAAAACTAAATTAGTCCCTGTGATCGAACCTTTACTTACTTAAAGCTATATTATATACGAATAGGTCCACTGCCTATAAGTGTGTAATTAAGTCGAATAGTAGGTCGAGTTTATTAAACTAGATTTTACACATCAAGTTTTTGGCGCCGCTGCCGGGGACTGATTTTTAGTTTTTGTTTCGAATTTGTGATACGATCCTTTTGAGTATTTATTTACTTGGAAGTTACTTTTAATTGTTATTACACCGGTGCGTTTTATGGTTTTTCTTGTTTCTGTCTTTGTAGGTATTCAGGTAGTGGATGAACACGAGGGCTTCCGGATTACCACTCGCGAGTCCAAAATCTAATCCAAGTGTATCAAAGAAGCGAGGCAAGAAGAAAGGAAACATATTGATTCAGACACCACCAGGTTTTGGACCGTTCTCACCAGTGAAGTTTGAAGATATCACATCTTCAGAAAGAGGAGGAAGCGCTACAGAATCCGAAGTCGAAGAGTTAGTTTGTGAAGACAAACCGGAACCACAACCGGCTATGGACCCATTGGACATGCCGATGCACCGACGGGCTGCAGCCGTTGCAGTACCAGCTACTAGAGGTTCAACTATTACCACCCCGGACTTGGGTGATGATTTCGTTGTCAAGGGTCACCATCTCAAGATGATCCAAGACAATACTTTCGATGGGCAATACAATTCAGATCCGCATAAACACATAGCCAAATTCAACGAGCTTTGTGAGATGTTCAAATACGGTCAAGGTAAGAGCGACAGTGTCAAGCTGAGGTTGTTCCCTTCGTCTCTCACCGGAGATGCGAAGGTTTTGTTCAAAGAGCTAGAGGAAAATTCAATAACAACATGGACACAAATGCGCGAAGCCTTTATCAAACGATTTTTCCCACCCGCCTTGGGTAGGAAATTGCTACGGGATATTCGAGGATATCGACAGGAGGATGGAGAGACGTCTACTGAGGCGTGGGCTAGATTGAAAGAAATGCTGAGGAATTGTTATGGTCATGGTCTGGGCAAGGATAACATCATAGAGATCTTCTTCTACGGGTTAACCAAGGAGTCACAAAACGAGTTGGATCTAGCCGGCGGGGGAGACTTTATGTACAAAACCACCAATGAAGCATACAATTTGATGGAAGATAAGTTAGTCATCAGCTTATCAAGGGAGTATCGAGACGATGGTAGAGGTCGACGTACAAGAGGACAGGTAGCTCAAGTAGAAGGAAGCAGTGATGCATTTAATATTCTGAAAGAGATCAAGACTATAGCAGACAAGCTTGACAGGAGAATGACTTATCTAGAGAAAGAGGTACATGTGATCAAGTATGGGTGCGAAAATT
The DNA here is from genome assembly GCA_910822075.1 of Senecio squalidus. Taxonomy (NCBI): domain Eukaryota; kingdom Viridiplantae; phylum Streptophyta; class Magnoliopsida; order Asterales; family Asteraceae; genus Senecio; species Senecio squalidus. The sequence goes on along the minus strand of CAJVGC010000001.1, from coordinate 69,386,505 downwards.
GTGGGGGACCGCATTATGCAAGTGATTGTCGCGTGGAGGAAGCCCATTATGCAAATTATGGCTATCCTAATCGGGGAGCAAATTGGCCACACTACGGAGGTAACTACAACCGGGGTGAGAATCGGGACAATGGATGGCAACGAAACAACACACGATCATCCCCACCACGACAAAGATACGATCCACCAAATAATCAAGAAGACCAAAGTTTGAAAGACCTGATGAAGTTATTTATTCACACTCAGAATGGAAAGAATGATACAGTCACAAATCAGCTCAAAGTTTTAAATGATCACATCGAGCAAGGGCAGAGAAATCACCAGGCAGCAATGCAAGACTTGGAGAGAAGGTTCGATAGGATGAACGAGCGGAACGAAATCGGCCACCGGGCCAGTTACCGAGCAACACGCAACAGAATCCACGACCACAGAATCAAGGGAATACTTCCAACAATCAAGGACCAAAATATCAACCTCCTGGAATGAGAGAAGAGCATGTAAATGCAATTACAACACGTTCTGGATATGCTAATCAAGACAAAAACGGAGGAAATGAGGATTTTTCGCACCCAGCTACTAGTGAGTCGCACCCCTCTGCTGAACCAGTTTCTGAAGATGACGAGGAAGAGGCACCACAGGTTCAACCCGAGGCCAAAACACCTGAACCAGTGAAGGAGGTCCCACTAAAGGCTTACGAGCCACGTGTCCCATATCCTCAACGTTTGAGGAAGGCACGCATGAAGGAGCAGTACGGTAAATTTTGCGATATGATTCAATCTGTCCGTATTAATGTTCCTCTTGTTGATTTGATTGCAGGGATGCCGAATTACGCGAAATTCATCAAGGAGCTGGTCACGGAAAAGGGAAAGTCATCAGAGGAGCAGGCCGCTTTCTTGAACGCAGAATGTTCAGCTTTGGTGAAAAACTCGATACCACCAAAATTGGACGACCCAGGGAGTTTTCTGATTTCTTGTAATTTTAGTGATACCTATAGTTGTAATGCATTGGCCGACTTAGGAGCTAGCATAAATTTAATGCCACATTCATTATATGCTAAACTTGCTTCGGGAGATTTAAAACCTACCAGAATGAGTATCCGATTAGCCGACCGATCATTTCAATATCCGTTAGGAATTGCTGAAAACATGCTAGTAAAAGTAGGAAAATTCACTTTCCCGGTTGACTTTGTGATTCTAGAAATGGATGAAGATGTCACTGTGCCACTTATTTTAGGTCGACCATTTTTAAACACTGCGGACGCAATAATTCGTGTAAAGGACAGGGAGATTTCTTTGGGGGTTGGGGATGAACGAATTTCATTTTCTGTTGATAAAGCCCCAAAACATTCATACTCCAGTGATGAAACTTGTTTTCGTATTGATGTTTTTGATGAAATGTTTGACCTAGATGTGCAGGAAATGCTTGGAGGACAAATTGCTGTTGAAGAGGAGGAAGATCAGGAGCTCGAGGATTTTGATCCCATCTTGAAAATGGAGCTGGAGAAATTTGAGAAGAATTCTACGAGCATGACATTTGAAAAATCCGACCCGAATTTAGACTTACTTGAGCTCGAGTATTTAATCAATAATCCTGGTGCAACGTTTTTTAAGGAAAGAATTCCATTTAAGGAAGAGCTCGAGAATTCAAACTCAAGTTTGGGGGAAAACTGTCACGGTATTTCTCATGACCCTTTTGATTTATTTTCTTTTACTTGTCGAGAAAAGGAGAATATTTTGCAGGAATTTGAGGATATCGGAGATGATACAGCATGGGAGGAATTTAAGAAGACGAAATTCAATGAAAGCAAAGGTGACGATGTTTGGGAAATTGGAGATGCTGTATTATTGATTTCTGAGGCTCGAGAGTGGCATGACGCTTGGGTAAAGCGGAATAAGATGCTCGATGTTGGAAAGGAAGCATTTCTTATTGGTGATCATTTTGGACATGAGTCGGAGGAAGAATCGGTACTTTTTGGAAAACACGTGAGAAAGAAAGGCGAGAGAAGTCTCGACCTTTACATGAAGTCGTAAGTGGAGGCATATCGAGTCAAGCTAAGGACTCGTTCGAAAAATTAGCGCTTCTCGGAAGGAAACCCGGGTTTGTTTTTCTTTTCTTTCGTAGTTAAAAAAAAAAAACTAAAAAAAAACTAAAAAAAAACCAAAAAACCAAAAAAAAGAGAGTCAGATTTTCAATGTTATTGTTTACATTTGTCCTCTATTATAACAAAAAAATAGTCTACTTTTTTTCTTTTTTATTCCGTCGTAACTTGTTATTTCCATTTTTTTTTATTTCGTTATCTTTTCTTTTCTTATTTTAGGAATTGTTAACATTTTTTTTCTTCTTTAAAGTGTTATTTAGACATGTAACGGAAAAAAAAAAAAAAAAAAATATAAAAAAAAAAAACGAAAAAAAATCTAAAATTTTGTATTTTTTTTGTAAAGTTATTGTTTACCTTTTTCCTCTATTAGACTTTAAAAAATAGTCTACTATTTTTTATTCCGTCGTAATTTGTAATTTTTTTTTTTTTTTTTTTTTTATTTATTTTTTTTTTCTTTTGTGTTTTTAATATTTTTTTCTTTTTTTAGTTTTTCTCTTTTAGTTTTTTATAGATTTGAAGTAAGTTCAACAACCGGTTTTGGGACTAGCATTCAGATCAGTAAAGCATTTTCACAAGAAATATTCGATATCTACAACCGGGTTCTATTTTCTTCTTTTCTTATTTTTGTATATTATTTTTCTTTTTAGATTTTATTTTTGTAATTTCCCTTTAGTTTTTAGTCGTGAACACATTAGGGACAATGTGTTACTTAAGTTTGGGGGGTAATCGGGAAATTTTACATTTTATTTTTCGACCCTTGGCTTAGTTTACATCGTGTTAGATTGTGTTATTTTGTATATTTTTGAGTCAGAAAAAAATTGGAAAATACAAAAAAATCGAAAAATTGAAAAAAATAAAAAAAATATAACGTGTGTAGTCGGTAAATACCTTAAACTTTAAGCATAACCAGACGCATTTTATACCCTACTCAGAAAAATAGTGAGAATTTGAGCCTTTGAAAGCATTCATTTTTAATGCTACTTTTTCGTTTCTTTGAGTGTGCCGATGGTTGATGACTTTAGAACTTGACACTGTTATACAATTCGAGACCACAGATGAGCAATTACATTAGGGTAACTTAGTGTGATTTGGTACAATGATAGGGGCATTTAGGATTAACCCATTTGTTAGCCTTTTCGTTTCTTTTTATATATTTTCCGCCTAACCCTTGTAACACTTACTTTTAGTGTTAGAAACTCTAGTAAACCAATTTGCGCCTAAACCGTTTCGTTTCTAAACACTACTATATATGTTGTACACTCACCTATTTTCGTTTCTTCTTAGATTAGATCCGAACTTAGTTTATTGATTGCTACTATATATGAAGTGAAGTTAGAGTTTATTAAGGCATAAAAGAAAAGTTATATTATTGCCTTGTATTATTTTGTATTTGGAGAAATAGTTAATTATTAGCCTTTTGAGCATGTGTACTTACCACGAGAAATATTATATTGTAAGGCATGTACTAGGCTGAAGAAAAAAATAAAATAAAATTAGTTGTATAGTTTAAGAGAAATAGTGTATTTTGAGTCGTGTATTATATACGAAATTTGTATATTCGGAGAAAAAGGTATAAGTTGAAGAAAAATTGAGCAATCCAGTTCGTTAGGAATTTTATTTAGTTCGGATTTAATCTAAGCTTTTGTATATTTTTATTTAACCCATTTACACTCCATTATATATTTTCACATGCCTTTACCTGTAAATTATAACCCGAATAAAAGTCCCCGTTTAGTTGTACCTAGACTCTAGTGGTGGAGATTTGATACATTATCAAGCCTATGATAGAATATTCACCATGACTGAGCAATTGAGCGATTCTACAGATATATTTTACACACCTTTTTAGATTAGTTTGAGAGATTGTGTGATTTTACTTCCCATAAAAATCGTGAGGTGTTTGGTTATGTTAATTTTGGCTTTGATAATTACTTTGAAAACAGTTTTTGCTTGAGGGCAAGCAAAAAGGCAAGTTTGGGGGGATTTGATATCGCATATTTATATAGATATTTATATGCGATATTTGGTCACATTTCATAGTAAACATGATGGATAGGATAGGTTTTTACATTTGATTGTGTGAAAAGTATTTTATTCAAGTGACAGGTTAAACATGATCGGGAAGTGGAAAAGGACGAAGAAATGCAAGTAAATGAAAGATATGGAATTAATATTGAGACATGCACGTGGACAAAAGGAAATAAAAGAAAACCCAATTTTAATATGACAAGGAGAACGACGCAGTACCACCTCCACCGTTTTGATCATAACTTCTTCATACGATATCCGATTTAGGTGATTCAAATTGGAGAATAAAGAAGAAAGAGAGAGCTACATTTTGTAAATTTTGAATATTGGGAAAAAAGTGCACGGTGCTGCGCACTGAGGGGTTGGTGCTGCGCACTAGCGGGATTTTCAGCAATTGGAATTTGACTCGAACTCGATTTCCTCTTGATTTATCTCTATAAATACCAACCCAAACGACCAGTTTTCATCACCAATTATTATTATCATCTACTGGAGCTGGAGATCACGATTGGGAGCTAGGAAAAGAGTTAGAGTCGGAGTTTGTTTAATATTCGGTCACGCAACGATTTCCGACATTCTTCGTTTGTCTTTCTTTCTTTTTCAAGACTTTTCAGTTATGTTTTCTTTATTCTTAGCTGCTGATTTAGACTTTATAATGAGTAGCTAAAACTCTTTTATGCTCGTTTGATTTATGGAACTTGTTTGACGGTTATGTTTTCGTTATTGATTGTTTTAGGTGTTTATGTTTAATCGTTGATCCTTAATTGTTTATGTTTTGATTTATTAATATAAGTTGTTTATATTCAGATTAGTTAATCAATATTCTAGGTATTCGAGAGGAATCTAGATAGATTTGTTGGACCCATATTATTTGTGACCCTCATTGATCATTTATCCTTACTGATATGATGACTGACACTAACTGAAATCTGTGTCTAGTAAATATTCGATGGACGTATTTACATTAACGACACTATAGATTTCCCATTAGGTGATCGGAACTATGAGAGCTTAAAATAAACACTTATTAAACACCAAGGACTAAATAGTACACACTCCTAATTTGAGTATGTATATAAGGGCTATTATAAACCCTTACAAGGGTTGGTCAATTTATCACCATCTTCTATCCTAAAACACACACAAGTGTTTTCTCTCAATTACGGTTATAATATAACCGGAATTCCATCCTAATACGATCATCTCGTTTTGGGAATCAATGGCAAACTTATTCAACAACATCCCAGGATCATCAGGAGGTATGTTGATTACATGAATCAATCTAATTTAATTCCAACATGTGGTATCAGAGCCAATGGCTCGTGATTATCCATTGGTTCATGTTTATTTATTGCCTGGCTATTGCTATTATTGTTCTGCAAATTATCTGGCCGGCGGTTTTGTTTTTTGATGGAAAAATGGTGTTTTTTGAGACCTGCGGCGGAACAGCAACCCTAATTTCCGATGAACTTCGTCCGTGAGGATGAAGGCTCATCCGTACGAACCTGATTTGTTCATACGTGCGGATGAAGTCTCATACGTGCGAATGAGTTTCTTGATTTGTGCGAACCTAACTTGTTCATTAGCACGAACCAAAGATTATCCCGTACGAACCTGATTTGTTCATACGTGCGGATGAAGTCTCATACGTGCGAATGTGTTGCTTGATTCGTGCGAACCTAACTTGTTCATTAGCACGAACTAAGGATCATCTCATGCGAACCTGATTTGTTCATACGCACGAACCTGGACTTACATCCGTACGAATCAATACTCATCCGTACGAATATAATATCATCCGTACGAATGACTAAAGACCCTAATTTGGTCGGTTTTTAGAGTTTTACTGGTTGCCTTGTTTGCCGTCTGACCCAAAATTGGTCGCCTAACTTGCCGACTGTATTAAAATCAATTTGGTTTAATTTGGCCATCTTTAAAATTGATTTAGTCACCTTATTTATATGTGACTTTATTATACTTATGCACTAATATTCATGTTTTCATCTTTTGTTGCCCAAAGGTCAAAGGTGATTCCTATGATTGCATTTTTTTTCCTTTAGCATAATAAACACGTAGGATATTAATTCTGCCCAAAGGTGATTTAATATACTTGTGTGCTTAAAAGGATTCTTATTATGCCTTAAAACACGATGTTCTATTTTGTTGCCCAAAGGTCAAAAGACAAACGCTGTGTTGCATAAACCTTATGCTCATAATTTTACTTAGATATTAGTTATTTCTGCCCAAAGGTGATGTAACATCTAAGTAGAGCCTTACTTTAGCTTATTATTTTGGTGTTTCAATAGGCTTACCTATCATTGGCTTCATTACTAATATGGTCTTAGTCTCAGGAACATTACTATTAGGTCTACTTATTTTAGACATTACTCTAGTTCTATTACCTTAAGGGACATTACTTAGTCTTCCTTATATAGCTAACTCTGTCAATATAAAATCTTCTAAAACTCGTATCATAAACATAAATCCTCCTTATTCTCCACTACAGGAGTACCAAACTTCGGCATTGAGGCACTTACTGGTGCTAATTTCACTTCTTGGAAGGATCAACTTTACTTAACTTTGGGAATGCTCGACATTGACTATGCTATTCGCCATGATGAACCCGCAGCTATTACTGCTGCGTCTACTGCGGCTCAGATAGCGGACTTTGAGAAGTGGGAAAGGGCGAATCGGCTGTCACTAATGATGGTCAAGAACTCAATTCATCCCAGCATCCGAGGAGCTATCCCTGATAAAGACAAAGTGAAAACTTACCTCACATCTGTTGAGGATCACTTTAAGGGATCGTCTAAGGCAACTGCGAGTAGTTTAATGCTACAGATGCTAACTCTTAAATATGAAGGTTCTAGTGGTGTCCGTGAACACATAATGAAGATGGTTGACATGTCTCATAAGCTTAAGAATTTGGAAATGGAAGTCTCAGATAATTTTCTTGTGCATTTCGTAATGACTTCCTTGCCTGCTCGGTTCGACACTTTCAAAGTGAATTATAATGCTATGAAAGATAAATGGTCGATAAGTGAACTTATTGCTATGTGCGTTCAAGAGGAAGATCGTCTTAAGCACATTCAACCTGAAGCTGTTCACCTTACTACCACTTCAAACTACAAGAAGAGGAAAGGTAACTACAGTAATAAGACTGAAAATAAAGTCCAAAATCATGGTGCTGCTACCTCTGGCCCTAAATCCTCAACAAGCAATACTAACTGCAAATTCTGCCCCACCAAAGGGCACGGACAGAAAGATTGCTCTAAATTCAAGGACTGGCTAGCTAGAAAGGTAACATTCTTTACGTAGTATTTGATTCCTTTACTACTGATGTTCCATTTAATACATGGTGGGGTGACTCTGGTTCTATGGTCCATGTGACCAATTCCTTACAGGGATTCCTTACAATCCAGAAGCTACCAAAGGACCAAAGAAAACTTAGAGTTGGAAATGGTGATCTCTTAGATGTCGAAGCCATGGGGATTTTAAATTTACATATGAATACCGGAAAGTGTATTAGATTAATAGATACCTTATATGTACCGAGAATTACTCGGAACCTTGAATCTATATCTAGACTTGATCTTGAAGGTTATGTAATTACTCATGGTTGTGGCAGGATCACTTTTACTCTTGATAATGAATTATTTGGTTGTGGTTTTTTGGATGGATTACTGTATAAATTAGAACTAGATCATAATTTCTCACAGTCTTTGTTGTCTCTTAATATTGATGACATAACTAAAACAAAGACAAAATCACCTAAAAAAGCAGAGAATTCCTCCACATTGTGGCATAAACGTCTCGGCCACATCTCACGAGATCGCATGACACGACTCGTAAAAGAAGGAATCTTACCCTCTCTTGATTTTAGTGATTTTGAAACATGTATTCAATGCCTCAAAGGCAAAATGGCTAAAGGGAATAAGAAAGGAGCCACCAGATGTTCCAACTTGTTGGAAATAATTCATACTGATATTAGTGGCCCCTATCCCGCATCAATAACAGGACATACATCATTTATTACATTCATAGACGATTATTCACGTTATATGCACCTTTATCTGATTAAAGAAAAATCTGAATCCTTACAAACTTTTGTCGATTATAAAACTTGGGTGAAACCAACTTGATCATAAGATAAAAGTTGTCCGATCAGATAGGGGAGGTGAGTATTACGGTAAACATACTGATATTGGTCAAGCTCCTGGTCCCTTCTATAATTTTGCAAGGACAGGGCATAATTAACCAATACACCATGCAGGTTCTCCTCAACAGAATGGTGTTGCTGAAAGGAGAAACCGAACTTTAATGGACATGGTGAGAAGTATGCTCGCCAACACTAACTTACCCAAATTTCTTTGGACTGAGGCCTTAAAAACAGCTGTTCATATACTCAATAGGGTTCCATCAAAATCTGTCCCTAAAACTCCTTATGAGATCTGGACAGGTAGGAAAACCGAGTCTAAAATATATGAAAGTATGGGGTGTCCTGCCGAAGCAAAAGTCTATAACCCTAACTTAAAGAAACTGGATTCTAAAACCCTTACATGTTTCCTTTATTGGTTATCCCGAGAACTCAAAAGGTTATCGTTTTACTGTCCTTCTCACTCTACTCTACCCGCATCATAGATACGCAACATTGCCACTTTCCTCGAAAATTCAGAGATCAGTGGGAGCACGACAAATCCTGATTTAGATTTGCAAGAAGTACAAGAAGCGGGGGGAAACCACTCGTCGGTTATTACGATTCCTCCGATAACTCTCTTGTACCCAACGCTGCTCCCGTTATGCCTGGATCTTCTAATGAACCCGGTTGAACCTCCCATTATGCCTCCTAATCTAAACGTCGAAGAACCGCTTGTTCCTGTTACTGAACCCGTAATTCAGCTCAGGAGATCATCAAGGGCTCGCAGAAACACTAATTTTGATGGTTTCGAAACTTATATGGCTGAAGTCAAAAATATTGGGAGACTAACTGATCCAACCTCTTACCGAGAAGCTATTAATAGTGATCAGGCCACTCATTGGATTGAAGCCATGATTGAAGAGCTCAATTCCATGAAGCATAATGGCGTTTGGGTATTGGTTGCACTTCCTAAAGGATCCAAATATTGGTTTGTAATGGGTCTTCAAAACCAAATTAGACCCGAATGGAACCGTCGAACGCTATAAGGCCAGACTGGTTGCAAAAGGCTTGACTCAAAAGGAAGGAATTGATTATCAAGAGACCTTTTCTCTAGTCTCTCTCGTAAAGATTCCCTAAGGATCGTCATGGCACTCGTAGCTCATTATGATTTAGAGTTACATCAGATTGGATGTCAAGACCGCTTTCCCTAAATGGTGACTTGCAAGAAGACGTATTCATGCAGCAACCTGAAGGATTTATTCCAGAAGGTAAAGAGCACATGGTCTGCAAGTTGAAAAAATCGATATATGGGTTGAAACAAGCATCACGACAATGGTACCTTAAATTTGATGAAGTCGTGAAATCTGATGGCTTCCTAAAGAATCAAGTGGATCAATGCACTTATCTCAAGATCTGTGGGAGTAACTTTATTATCCTTGTTTTGTATGTGGATGATATTCTGCTTGCAAGTAACAACTTGGATTACATGAGTCGAAGCGAATGCTTTCGCATAATTTCGACATGAAAGATCTCGGTGATGCCTCTTATGTTATAGGTATCGAAATACATCGAGAACAGACGTAATGGTGTTCTAGGTCTTTCCCAAAGGGCTTACATTGACCGTATTCTAGAACGCTATACATGCAGCACTGCACACCCCTGTGGCTCCGGTATTTAAAGGGGTCGTATTTGGACCTCATCAAACTCCGAGCACTGAGACTGAGAAGGCTGAAATGAGGATGATACCTTACTCATCTGTAGTTGGGAGCATTATGTACACTCAGGTCTGTACTCGACCGGATATCGCTTACTCGATGGGATGCTGGGGCGTTACTTATCTAACCCCGGATTAGCACACTGGAAAGCGCTAAGAAGGTTCTACGATATCTGAAAGGGACCAAAGACTACAAATTACTTATAGAAGAAGTGACAACTTGGAAGTAGTAGGTTATTCTGACTCTGACTTTGCTAAAAGCAAAGAAGAGACCATAAATCTACTTCGGGTATATTTTCATGTTAGCTGGCGGACCAATCTCTTGGCGGAGTCATAAACAGAAACTGACCACGACGTCTACTATGATGGCTGAATATGTTGCCATTTATAATGCAACTTGTCATGGGATGTTGTTAAGGAACCTGATCAGTGGACTCAAACTCGTCAACTCAATCTCTAGACCATTGAAGCTTTACTGTGATAACTCAGCTGTTGTAACTTTCTCGAACAGTAACAGTTCGACTGGCGCTGGGCTGTATCTCGACACAAAGTATCTGTTTTGTACGCGAACGGGTTGAGGGAAAATGTTCTTTGTGTTGAGTACATAAGTACACATGACATGCTAGCGATCCGATGACCAAAGGTCTTCCTCCTAATATATTCGTAGGACACGTGTCGAATATGGGCTTACAAAAGACTTAATTTAATAGCATGTTGTACTTATTGGTCATTATTATTTATTATGAAATTTTTTTCCTCCTTATTCAGATTTGTTTGTCTATTATTTACACCTTATGCGCATACTGTGTTGGACATTATTATAAACAAAATTTGTCTTAGTTGGTCTATCATTGCTTATTCAGTTTTGAATTTGAGTCATAGTTTGACTATGGGGGTCCTGAGTAGATATTCTTCTCTACGACTGGTACTTATTGACTATGATTTCAGTTTGAAACAAAATGAGTATTATCTCGTACGGACTTATTAATACTCATAGATAAATGATCTACTGGTCAAGTGGGAGAATGTTGGACCCATATTATTTGTGACCCTCATTGATCATTTATCCTTACTGATATGATGACTGACACTAACTGAAATCTGTGTCTAGTAAATATTCGATGGACGTATTTACATTAACGACACTATAGATTTCCCATTAGGTGATCGGAACTATGAGAGCTTAAAATAAACACTTATTAAACACCAGGACTAAATAGTACACACTCCTAATTTGAGTATGTATATAAGGGCTATTATAAACCCTT
>CAJVGC010000001.1:69293570-69375160 GCA_910822075.1 Senecio squalidus | reverse complement strand
TTACTTATTTATGATAAGCTTATTAAAAAATTATGGATAATGAATGTAAAGCGGTCATGGGAATCGGTTGGCCATGATTGTGAGATAAATTATGAAGCCATACACTGTTTGACGGAATTGAAGAAGGGCATTCCATATGAGTGGTCATTAGGTCATGATGTAGTCTTGTACAATGCTCGGGAGTTTGTTGGTGGCCCTATATTTGTGCAGAGTCTTGTATCTCCTCAAGTTTACAATCATAATCGTAAGAAACAAAAGAGAAAGAGAAGTGCTAAGGCTGGTTTTAACTAATACGTATGTTATGAATTTACATTTTACATATGCATTATGAATAATTGGATTTTTGTCACATTCATAGGCTAGTTCAATTCCGTAGTAACATAGCAAACTGTTGAAAAACAGATGCCGCCAATAACAATGTGAACATTGCTTTTCCTTTTACTAGTAACTAACTATTATACTCTATGCATCTACCATAATATCAATATCGAAATATTTTAGTTATGTTTCTTTATGAAGTTTATGTATCCATGATTGTATTTTTCTAAGTAATGTTGTAAACAAATACGAAGTACTTGTTTGGAGATTTGGTATTAAAAGGATTTTGAGTATCATGTATCATAACTATTGTTCTAGGAGTTTTTCTGTTAGATTTCATAAGTATTAAATCCATGATGATCTTCATTAATTTCTCTGTTATGTTAATATTTTAGTCAAATTAATTCGAGTGTATTGTTGGTGGCTGTAGTGGATCAACCTCATTCACTGGTCCGATTCATACCAACAAAATAGTGCGAGATATCTTCAAAGAAAGAAGTTTCGACGATCTCTAAACTTCAAGCAATTTCAAGTTGGCCGATTCCACGAGCTGTGAAGGATTTGCAGGAATTGGCATCATATTAATGCAAAGGGGCGGAGCAAATTGCATTGTTTACTAAGGATCTAAAGAAATTAGGTTAAAGTCGGTATACCAAAGAGAAATGTTGCCGATAGTTTTAGCCATTAAAAAAGTGGCGACTGTATGTATTGGGAAGGCACTTTATAGTTCACACCGGTCAACGAAGTTGAAACTTATTACTGCATAATGGTGTCAAAACTAGACCAAGCGTTGGTTGTCTAAGCTATGGGTTTATGATAATACTGCCTGGAAAGAGAAAATCAAGTAGCATACACTCTGTGACAACCGCAAATTTTGAGGTATTAATTCCGAGTTTAACTTTTATTATTCTTCATTACTTCATTTTGACCCATCTTATTATTTCGATATTTCGATTATTTACACTTGCGTTCGTGTCGGATTACGTTTACTATCTTTTGTTTTATGTCCTTTGCGACTAAAACGTTTATTCAACTAAGTGCCTAACAATTATAAGTGTTTTCGTAGGTTAATATTGGTATTTTAAAGCCTTCGTCTTTTCGAGAAAAATTAACGTTTAAGATATTACAAATTTTACCCTCTAAATAAAAATCTATTACAAAGTTAGTCCTTTAACGAGAACTAACGAAATCTGTTACAAATTCAGTCCTTTTAACGGACAAACTAACGGAGCAGACTTGGCCATGACCGCGTCCGTGACCGCGACGTACCTCTTTTGACCGCGGGGCGGTCTTAGACCTGCAGTCACAAGTTGCCAAAAACGATTTTTGACTCTCCTTGAGATCCCAACTCACATGCAACCATGTGATTTCTGCCCAAAACTTACTCTAATGGGTATGGATGAGTGAATTGTGGATCCTTGACCAATTCAACTCATCTCTCATTCCATTTTTCCTCCTTAACCCATTTTTCAACCCATTTGGTCAAAAGTTGAATCTCTCTCTAATTCAAACTCTCTCTAGAATCCTTTCATTTCCAGGAACTTCTAGAGAGATAAACCACATTTAAGAGTGGTATTTGAATTGAGAAGGATCAATTGAAGACATCCTTTGAATTCTACATCTTTCGGTAAGTAACTTTCTTTGAAAAATCCATCATTTACTCACTCTAATTTTCTTATTTGACACTAAGAGTATACTAACCAAACTCTTGTGTTCTTGCAAGGAGTTCATCCATCAAGGTTTCATTCCGGCCTATTCTTGAGTTGGAAGGTTTTCAAACCTTGGAAATTCGGTAAGTAAAAACCGTTATAGTTACTTTTCCCTTCAATTCTTTCTTCACAAATTCATATTCTAACATATTTTCGTTTCTCATTTGGAGCTCTCTTTCTCCACATCTTTCTTGGAAGCTTATCCGGTTTATTCTTAGATTGGAAGTTTTCCATATTGGTAGAATCGGTAAGTAAAGTCTCATAAACAACCTTTTCCATTTTTATCTTTAAAAACTCAAGTCCTTTCACACTTTTCTTTCTTGTTTGGAGCTTTCACTTTCCATATCTTCCCTTGAAGTCTTTCCGGCAAAGAGTCTCAAGACTTGTTTGGCCATTTCGGAGACTTTTTGGTAATTCTACAACTTTACCTCTTTTATTCATTTTTCCTTTCAATTCTTCATTTTCTCACCTAAACTATCTTAGAACTTATTTAAAATGGTTAAAATGATTAATATGGCTAAAACCTAAAGTTACTATAAAACTTAATAAGTTTACCATGTTTATAGGTTATTAGAAAACTTAACCGAAAATGTTATGTTAAACTATTATAAAACAGGATAATCACATATAAGATTATTAGTAAATTCTTATCGAAAATGTTCCAACACTTTTTTGGAAATTTAGTGGACTCGTAAATCTAAGTATTATATATCTAATCTATATTATAAACGAACTAAAGAAAATAATAATATAACTAAAATCTTGTAAAATAAGTATATGTATGAATATGTATATTGTATATAAATTACTTATGAGTTATTTGACTAAATAACTTTATTTAACAATCTGCAAATATTCACTTAAGACTTAAACTAACTAACCGATACTAAAACGACTTGGAACGAAAAACTGATTTTCGGCATCTGGGCACTGGGCGCGCCGCTGTGCACTAGCCGCGCCGCGGTCAGCACCTGTCCCAGACCGCCGTTTCGTTTTTCGCGTAATTTGGACGATTCTAAGTACATGTAAACCTATTTTAGTATACGTAAAGTATTATACACTGTTAAACATATGTTTTGGACTCAAAACATAAAACGCAATCTTAAACGACATATTATTTACTATTAGATACATTAAAACGTCCGTTTTATCATTAAATCGTCAACTTCTCCGAAAACGATCAAATATTCGATTTTTTTTAAACTTAATCTTTTTAAACAAACTTATAAAACTGATTTCCTATTATATTTTACTCAAATATTCAAATTTCATCTTTAAAAATATTCAAATGAGTCAAAGGTTGACTTTCGTTGACTTTGACTTCCTTTTAAAACGGTTGACTTTCGTTGACCTTGACCTCTTTTTAAAACGGTTGACTTTCGTTGACTTTGACCAAGTCAACTATCTTGATATTGACTTTGGTTGACTTTGGCTTTAGTTGACTTTGACCTTGGTTGACTTTGACTTTGCTTGACTTTGACTTTGGTTGACTTTGACTAAATCTAATACTCCTTTCAACGATATTCCTGGTAGTCACTTTGGGCTCGGAATATCATTCCTATCTAATCGTATTTATAAACTTAAATAATCGATATTTCTAGAAGTCATTATCGACTCTATATATCAAATACCTTTTTATTCGTCATCTCGCTACGACTTATCGGCGGTGGATTCGACGACTTTAATCTTAAATAATTATCATTCGTCTAAACTCTACTAAACTCTAATATTTAATACAACGTTAATTAATACGAGGCTAAACCTATTGCATTAGAGATATTTAGACCTTTTATGTCTTATGCTAGGGCACTTAGGCGGTGGATCTTATTCCGCTTTATTTTGAGTATCCGACACTCATACGCTTTATTACGCTTTTACGCTACCTGTGAGTTACTCGATGCCCTTTTACTGCTTTATAAATTTTACTTAGGGCATGATTAGCGTAACTAAATTTAATATATCTTGTTTATGCAAATTAGATTATGATGCCTTAGTATTATCGTGTTACCTTACTTACTTATATGGCCTTGGTGGTAGTATAAGACCCCGTTTACACACTTGTCAACTCTTATTGAGCCTACGGATATATAGATAGATCTATTTGGGTTTAACAAACCCTCATCGCCGTATTGGGATGCCTTGCCGGTGTGCGGTCCTTGCGGACTGATGTTATTACCGTATACTATTTCATTGACTAAACTTAGCTTAACACACTAAGGGGGTTGTTGCCTTTTAATGTTTAGGTTCAAGTGTATTATTCTAGGCTAAGAAATGTGTCACACCCCGCTCAAAGCGGAAACACGAGGCGTTCCAGTTAATGATATCAAGAGTCAAGGATTACAACATTACAACCATAAACAAAACATCGAATCACATTAATCATGCCATAAAGTTTACAAAATACAATACATGGTCAAAAGTGTACCAAATGTCGAAAACAAATACATATCAAATGTCAATACGTGAATCATAAAGGAATTACATCAAGCAAAACGAATTCCAAATACATAGAATAAATGATCCCAAAAATAGCATGGCATGATCAAACTAATCCTCAAACTACTGAAAAAGCGTTAAAAACGACATCAACACATGTTCGTGAATTATTCGCAATATTTAAGTAAAAATTGACCCAATAAAAGATTTAGTAATCATAAAGAGTTTTAAATAGCATATCTTGAATTATAACCATAGTGTGAGTATAAATACCAAAGATTAAACATACACTGAACCTGACCACACATAAAATCCCCTAACCTAAGGCGATGTTAAACCAAAGGCAACAAATAATCATACGGCCATAACATCCACTCATAGGGACGTCCTATCGAGCAATGAGGGCTAGGTCAAACCCATATAGATCTATATATATGTACCGTGGGCAAAAGCTTAACAAGTGTATAAGGGGGGCTTACCAAAGCCTAAGGAACATCTTAATCTAAGGTGATACTAATACACTAGGCAACAAGATATACATCATATAATAGTTTAAAATAAGCTTTCCAGCCCAAAAATAGTAAGAGAATAGGGCTACGAATAACTCACAAGATAAGCTCGGCAAGATATCGGGTAAACAATCAATATGGAGTTAACACTCCGCCGCCTAAGTGCCCTAAAAACAATACAACATAGTCTAAGTATCTCTAATAACACAGTATGGTTTAGCCTTGTCGGTTAAGTTAATATTTAAGATTTATTAAAGTATTGCAATGATTTCCATGTCGAGTCGTGATGACGGATCAAAGTGACGATGTTCCGCGTCGATAAGGACGATAGGAAGATATCGATAAATTCACGTCATAATTGACTATTAGAAAGGAATGATATTCCGAGCCGAAAATGACTACCAGGAATATCGGTTGAAAGGAATACTGTTACCATAGTTTTATTGAGATCGACCAAAGTCAACGTAAAAATGTTGACTTGGTCAAAGTCAAAGATGTTGACTTGGTCAAAGTCAAAGATGTTGACTTGGTCAAAGTCAAAGATGTTGACTTGGTCAAAGTCAAAGTCAACAATTTGAATGAGAAGTCAAAATTAAAGATGTTGACTTAGTTAAGTCAAAGTCAACAATTTTTAAAGGAAAGTCAAAGTTAACGATAAAGTCAAACTTTGACAATTTAAGAGTAAAAAGTCTTTTTATTTCAAAATAATGGAGTAAAATGATTTAGAGCGGTTTCAAATGATTTTGACGTATAAAGTAAGTAAAACGTTTGTTTTAATTAAATTTGATAACGTTTAAGATGGCGGTGGCGTCTTTGAGTCCAAAGACGTTGATTTTGACGTTATATAATACTTTTATACATAATAGATTGTTTGTACAAGTGTTTAAAGTTGTAAAAAGCCAAGAATATGAGATTTAGGCTTCACCGCGGCGTTCTGAAGTGTAGGACGCCGCTGTGAGTTTTATTCAAAATCGAAAAATTCCAGAAAATGGCCCGCTGCGCCGTCCTGGGTGCAAGGAACGGCGCACAGGTCATTTTCCAGTTCTGTGGAAATTGCGTTTTAGTCGTAAACTGTTTCGTTTGGCGTTTTTGAGCGAAAATGTAAACTGTCCGAAACTTGTTTTAGGTTCAAATAATATTTACCAAGTGTCATATATATTTATATGTGTAGTTTTACATATTATTATGGTAAATATGTTAATTTCGGTTAAATTTACAACTTAACATATTTTACACATTCTAAGTCCAAACTTCCAAGATTAAAAGGTGTTGGTCTAATATATTAACCTAACCATTTATCCAAGGCTTAGACCGAAATAGATAAAATGAAAAGAGAAGATTAAAGATAATAATGTTTTTACCGAATTCACCCGCAAGAAAGATTATTAGCTTGAGACTTGCAAGGACTCGGAGAGAGGACTTCGGTGGTGATGGTGAGGAGGTATTTGACTCCAAAAATATAAAAGTAACCATCAATTAGTAAAAGAAGTCTCAAGGAAAGGAAATGAAGTATTTTCGGAGGATTCACTTACCAAATTACAAGAAGATGTTATTTTCCGAAATTTGCCAACTCTAAGAGTGGTGGTAGAATAGGAGAAAGTAAGGGCTTCCATTCATCACAAAATAAGATGAGTGTTAGAAGTTTTCAAATGGAAGGAAATATAGAAAGATTTGGAGAGTTTTCTTACCAAGACCAAATGTGACGTTTTTCCAACAAAGTCACCGAAACTCCACCACTTCAAGAATAATCAATGGGTGTAAAAGCTTGGTAATACAAAGGAACAAAGTTATTAGTAAGACATCTTAAGCCAAATGGAGGGAAAGAGTAGAAAAAGGGAGGAATTTAGTGAAGAGTTACTTACCGAAATGTGTAGAATTTAAGGATGTTTGCAAGAGATGAATGCTCCAACTTGATTACTTGGATTCTCACTTCATTAGTGATGTAACATACTCTTATTTCTCTGGAAAATTTGAGAGAATAAGTGTTTTAGTAAAAGTGAGAATGAAAAGAACTTGACAAAAGTATTTGGTGTTTAAAATTGATAATTGGAATGAGAGATAGTCTCAACACACATTGAGATCTACAATTAGATCAAATATACCCAATAGAGGCATTTTGCAGGAAGTTTCACGTGGAAAAAGGTTTTAACATTTCAAGAAATTTGACCCAAAAGTCGATTTGTAAACAAGCTGAAAATAGGGGTGTGCGTCGTTCCTTGTGGTTAGGACGACGCAGCGAGCCTAAAATCCATTTAGGACGCCGTCCTAAGCGTTACAACGGCGCACTCCGTCCAGATTTTAACTGTTTTCGTTAAAATCTCCGTTAGAGGACCAGTTTTGTAACAGATTCCGTTAGTTCTCCGTTAAAGGACTAACTTTGTAATAGAATAAGTTAGAGGACTAACTTTGTAATGAAATTTCGAAATATGATTTTCTTAACCGACGATTATGGCGTAAACACACTACTTTAATAACACGAGAATACTACTAAATGGCACTTAGACGATTATAAAATTTACGTCCCGAGAGACTAAGTGATAAAACACATAAACCCGACTCAAATATACAAAACGTGAGTAAATATAAAGCGAAATACAAGGGTCCAAATAATTGCGAATAAAAAGAGTAATTATCAATAAATGAAAAGTACCTCGAAAAGACGGATTGTCACAGCCTCCCCCAGTAAAAAGAATTTCGTCCTCGAAATGACTACTGAGTACTGCTGCTAGCAAAGAGATGGGCATACTTCTTCTGCATCTCGTCCTCTCGTTCCCAAGTAAACTCAGCTCCAATCTTCGAGTTCCATCGGACCTTCACTATAGGAATCCGACTCCGTCGTAACCGTTTGACATCTCGGTCAACAATCTCCACCGGCTCCTCTATCACATGAAGCTGATCATCCAAACGTAGTTTCTCCAGTGGCACGATCAAAGTCTCGTCAGCGAGGTATTTCTTGAGGTGCGATACGTGAAATACGTTGTGCACACCGCACAACTCATGTGGCAACTCAAGACGGTAAGCCACTGGACCAACACGAGCCAAAACTCTGAAGGGGCCTGTAAAACGTGGGCTCAACTTGCTGCGCTTCTCAAATCGAAACACACCCTTCCACGGAGAAACTTTCAGTAACACCATATCCCCGACCTGGAACTCCAAAGGCCTCCGACGCAAATCCGCATACTTCTTCTGACGGTCTCTAGCGGCTATCAGACGATCCTTGATCCTGAAGATCTTATCTGTCGTCTCCTGGATCAACTCGGGACCTGTAATCTGGATGTCTCCTACCTCGGCCCAACAAATTGGAGATCTACACTTCGTACCGTACAGAGCCTCAAATGGAGCGCAGTTGATGCTGGTGTGGTAACTGTTATTATACGAGAACTCGACTAATGGTAAGTGTCGATCCCAACTCCCACCAAAATCTAACGCACACGCTCGAAGCATATCATCCAATGTCTGAATAGTGCGCTCACTCTGACCATCTGTGTGAGGATGGTAAGCCGTACTCATGTCTAACCTGGTACCCAAAGCTCGCTGTAACGACTGCCAGAACCTCGAAGTGAATCGTGCATCACGGTCTGAAATAACGGATACTGGAATGCCATGCCTGGCCACAATCTCGTCGATGTACAATCTAGATAACTTCTCTACTCGGTAATCTTCACGAATAGGAAGAAAGTGCGCTGATTTGGTCAGCCGATCGACGATAACCCAGATAGTGTCATAACCTCCTGTAGACCTAGGAAGTTTCGTAACAAAGTCCATCGTGATCCTCTCCCACTTCCACTGTGGGATCTCGGGCTGCTGAAGAAGGCCGGAAGGCTTCTGGTTCTGAGCCTTGACCTTTGAACACGTCAAACACTTGCCCACATACTCGGCAATCGCCCGCTTCATGCCAGGCCACCAGTAGAACTCCTTAAGGTCATGGTACATCTTATCCGCTCCAGGATGAACGGAATAATTGGACTTATGACCCTCATCCAAAATCAACTGTCTAAGGCTAACGGGAACCCAAATACGATCCAAGAAATACAACACCCCGTCGTCCTTCGTCTCCAACTGTCGTGCCAAACTGAACAATCCCTCATCCTTGAGGCGATCCTCGGTGAGAGCCTCCTGCTGAGCCTGAATAATACGAGCCATCAAGCTCAACTGAATAGAAACCATCATAGCACGAATTCTCACAGGCTTAACCGACTCCTTGCGACTCAACGCATCGGCTACAACATTCGCCTTACCTGGATGGTAGCGAATCTCACAATCATAGTCGTTGAGCAACTCAACCCATCGACGTTGCCTCATATTCAACATCTTTTGATCAAAGATGTGCTGTAACGACTTATGATCGGTGAATACAGTACACTTAGTACCGTAAAGATAGTGACGCCAGATCTTCAAAGCAAAAACCACTGCGCCCAACTCTAGATCACGTGTCGTGTAATTCTGCTCGTGAATCTTCAACTAACGAGAAGCATAGGCAATCACTTTCCCATTCTGCATCAGTACACAACCGAGTCCCTTATGCGAAGCGTCGCAATACACTACAAAATTCTCGGTACCCTCGGGAAGACTCAGTATAGGAGCATTACACAACCGCTTCTTCAGTAACTGAAAAGCTTCCTCATGTTCTACACCCCAAACAAATACACTACAAAATTCTCGGTACCCTCGGGAAGACTCAGTATAGGAGCATTACACAACCGCTTCTTCAGTAACTGAAAAGCTTCCTCCTGTTCTACACCCCAAACAAACCCCTCGCTCTTCTGGGTCAATTTTGTCATAGGCGAGGCTATCTTCGAGAAATTCTCGATGAAACGACGATAGTAACCTGCCAAACCCAAGAATGAACGGATCTCGGTGGGTGTCTTCGGAGCGACCCAATCTCTCACGACTTCAATCTTGGCAGGATCAACGTGAATACCCTCCCCGCTGACCACGTGGCCAAGAAACTGAACCGCAGATAACCAAAACTCGCATTTCGAGAACTTAGCGTAAAGCTTCTCCTGTCTAAGAAACTCCAACACTAGTCTCAAATGCTCCTCGTGCACTTCCCGGCTACGAGAATATATCAGAATGTCGTCGATGAAAACGATCACGAACTTGTCGAGGTAAGGACGACATATACAATACATCATGTCCATGAAAGCTGCAGGCGCATTCGTAAGACCGAAAGGCATAACCAAAAACTCGAAGTGGCCATAACGCGTTCTGAAGGCGGTCTTCGGAATGTCCTCCTCCTGCACTCTCAACTGATGATATCCGGATCGTAAGTCAATCTTCGAAAAGAAACATGAACCCTGAAGCTGGTCGAATAAATCATCTATACGTGGCAAGGGATACCAGTTCTTCACTGTCAGCTTATTCAGCTCCCTGTAGTCGATACACAACCTCATAGATCCATCCTTCTTCTTCACGAAGAGTACCGGCGCGCCCCAAGGAGAGAAACTCGGTCTAACAAAGCCTTTATCCACCAACTCCTGAATCTGCTTCGATAGCTCTAACATCTCCGAAGGTGCTAACCGATAAGGAGCCTTCACCACCGGCGCTGCTCCGGGAACCAAGTCTATACGAAACTCTACCTGTCTACTAGGGGGTAAACCAGGTAAGTCCTCTGGAAATACATCGGGAAAGTCACGAACCACCGGTTTTTCCTCAATCTTCTCCGCGGAGTCTTTCTTCACAAGGTGTGCAAGAAAGAGTGTGTAATCCCGTTTGATGTACTCCCGAACCTTCATGCACGAAACGATCTTAAGGCGCTTCCCCGCCTTATTCCCCTGAACTAACAATGGTCCACCAACTGGTAACGGAATACGAATCTTCTTCTCGAAACATATGATCTCTGCACGATGTGTCGCTAACCAATCCATACCGATAATAACGTCGAAGCTACCCAGCGTAATCGGAATCAAGTCAATAGGAAAAGAATGATCATCAAAGCTAACACTACAAGCACTAAGTATCTCAGTAGCATGCAAATACTCACCATCAACTAGCTCTATCTCAAAGGCAGGCACTAAAGGTATAGATGTACAAGTAATCATGGTCCTAAACTCAGTAGATATAAAGCTTCTATCGGCACCAGAGTCAAATAAAATAAATGCAGGCTGATCACAAATAAGAAAAGTACCCGTGACAACGCGAGGATCCTGTTGTGCCTCCTGGGCCCCAATAACAAAAGCTCTACCACGAGAACCTGAACCAGATGAAGTACCAGTACCAGATGAAGCTAACTTGGGACACTTGTCCCGGTGATGATCGGTAGAACCACACTCAAAACACTTACCCCTCTGGGCACGGCAAAACCTATCGGTGTGTCCTATCTTCTTACATTTCCCGCACTCCCAACATTTCACCTCCTGAGCATGATGATTACCACACCGCCCACATTTCGGATGCTTACTCTGAGCACCCGGGGTCACCGCAGCATAAGACTGTACAACATGAGGAGTATCGTGCCTCCTAGGCTTCTTCCTCGAGTCTCCATGACGAAATCCACCACTCCGTTTCCCTCCGGAGCTCTGCCTAGCTATCATAGGAGGTAATCTACCATCACGGACCGCGTTGTGGGTCAACGTAGTCGCGAGCTCTACAGCGCTCTGAAAGGTACATGGCTTCGAAGACATAACATTATCTCGAATCTCCTGAGATAATCCACGGATATAGCGACTGATTCTCTTAGATTCCGGACGGACCAAGTGAGGAACCAACTGTGACAAAGCATAATACCGAGTGGTGTATCCCAAAATGTCTGACCCAATCATCTCCAAACTCCACAGCTCCTGCTCTAGTCTCTCAAGCTCCGCCTCAGGCACATACTCCATAAGAATCAACTCCTTCAACTGTTCCCAAACCATCACATCGGTCTCCACACGACCTCGAACACTCACAATGGAATTCCACCAAGTCAAAGCAGTACTCTGAAACACAAACGTAGCATAACGGACCTTATCTTCCTCCGCGCAACCAACTGTGCTAAACCTTGCATCCCATGAAGGTCTTGAGTGAACATCCCCTCCGTGGAGTGTCATCAAGAATGATAGTACGACGAGTAGAGTTATCTGCTCCGCCCGATCCAGAACCTCCTGATCCACCACCAGTACCCTCGGGACCTCCACCAATAACAATAGGCTCAGGACCACCATGATCCGATCCACCATTACCCGTACCGTCACTGCTATGCACCGTACTCTCCCTGATCTGGGCAACAATAGTAGGCATCATCGCTGCTATCTGCTGGGCGACGAGCTGAGCCAAGTCTGGTGTCGTGTCTGGACCCGTATCATCAGTCCTCGTAACTGGAGTAGTCCTCGTGACTGGAGTAGTCCTCGTAACTGGAGTAGGACCGCTAGTTCTCGTGTTCGGGTTTGCATCTCTAGCTCTCTTACTCTGACGACCACGTCTCGCTGACTGTCTCGTACCAGTAGTCTTCCTAGGCGGCATCGTCCTAAAAGTAGAAACGTGTTAAGCAAAATAGGCGGCAAAATAGAGTTAGGTGATAAAAGCAAAAGCGAGAAAAATAAACACGTAAAGCAAATAATGCACACGTAGCAAATCAGAGAAAAAAAAATCGATTGTAAAGCCTCCGGTCATAGTCCAAGTGATTTCCTTCATAAAATCACTCGGTTCGCTATAACCATTGGCTCTGATACCAATTTTTGTCACACCCCGCTCAAAGCGGAAACACGAGGCGTTCCAGTTAATGATATCAAGAGTCAAGGATTACAACATTACAACCGTAAACAAAACATCGAATCACATTAATCATGCCATAAAGTTTACAAAATACAATACATGGTCAAAAGTGTACCAAATGTCGAATACAAATACATATCAAATGTCAATACGTGGATCATAAAGGAATTACATCAAGCAAAATGAATTCCAAATACATAGAATAAATGATCCCAAAAATAGCATGGCATGATCAAACTAATCCTCAAACTCTTGAAAAAGCGTTAAAAACGACATCAACACATGTTGGTGAATTATTCGCAATATTTAAGTAAAAATTGACCCAATAAAAGATTTAGTAATCATAAAGAGTTTTAAATAGCATATCTTGAATTATAACCATAGTGTGAGTATAAATACAAAAGATTAAACATACACTGAACCTGACCACACATAAAATCCCCTAACCTAAGGCGATGTTAAACCAAAATACAACAAATCATCATACGGCCATAACATCCACTCATAGGGACGTCCTATCGAGTAATGAGGGCTAGGTCAAACCCATATAGATCTATATATATGTACCGTGGGCAAAAGCTTAACAAGTGTATAAGGGGGGCTTACCAAAGCCTAAGGAACATCTTAATCTAAGGTGATACTAATACACTAGGCAACAAGATATACATCATATAATAGTTTAAAATAAGCTTTCCAGCCCAAAAATAGTAAGAGAATAGGGCTACGAATAACTCACAAGATAAGCTCGGCGGGTAAACAATCATATGGAGTTAACACCTCCGCCGCCTAAGTGCCCTAAAAACAATACAACATAGTCTAGTATCTCTAATAATACAGTATGGTTTAGCCTTGTCGGTTAAGTTAATATTTAAGATTTATTAAAGTATTTTAATGATTTCCATGTCGAGTCGTGATGACGGATCAAAGTGACGATGTTCCGCGTCGATAAGGATGATAGGAAGATATCGATAAATTCACGTCATAATTGACTATTAGAAAGGAATGATATTCCGAGCCGAAATGACTACAAGAAATATCGGTTGAAAGGAATACTGTTACCATAGTTTTATTGAGATCGACCAAAGTCAACGTAAAAATGTTGACTTGGTCAAAGTCAAAGATGTTGACTTGGTCAAAGTCAAAGTCAACAATTTGAATGAGAAGTCAAAATTAAAGATGTTGACTTAGTTAAGTCAAAGTCAACAAATTTTTGAAGGAAAGTCAAAGTTAACGATAAAGTCAAACTTTGACAATTTAAGAGTAAAAAGTCTTTTTATTTCAAAATAATGGAGTAAAATGATTTAGAGCGGTTTAAATGATTTTGACGTATAAAGTAAGTAAAACGTTTGTTTAATTACATTTGATAACGTTTAAGATGGCGGTGCGTCTTTGAGTCCAAAGACGTTGATTTTGACGTTATATAATACTTTTATACATATAGATTGTTTGTACAAGTGTTTAAAGTTGTAAAAAGCCAAGAATATGAGATTTAGGCTTCACCGCGGCGTTCTGAAGTGTAGGACGCCGCTGGGAGTTTATTCAAAATCACCCGACTCAAATATAAAAACGTGAGTAAATATAAAGCGAAATGCAAGGGTCAAAATAATTGCGAATAAAAAGAGTAATTATCAATAAATGAAAAGTACCTCGAAAAGACGGATTGTCACAGAATGTTCATATTGCTATTTGCTATTTAAATCAAGATATATGTTTACTACTAATGATTTTACTAAACCTATTCTAAACTTTGGGTCAAAAGCTTTATTACTATGTTTATTAACTTTACGAATAACCCACCAACATTGTGTTGACGTCGTTTTAACGCTATTTCAGGGATTTGAGGTTACTTCTTGATGACTATTATATGACCTACTGGATCTTGCTTGGGAACTTGTTTTGCTATGATTAGTTCTATTAGAATCCGTTATGGTCGATTATGTATGTTTTATTTCCCGAACTTATGTACTTTGTAACATTTGTAACTCGATAACTTATATTTGATTCGATGTTACCCTTTTGTGTATTAATTTGTTGTAACCTTATGACTCTGAATATACTAATACTGTACACCTCTGGTTTTCCGCCTGAGCTGGGTGTTACAGAACTTGGTATCAGAGCCACTGGTTATAGCGAACTAAGTGGCTTATACATGAATAACTTAGACTCTAACCTAGGCTTAAAACGAATTCTCTGATTTACTTATGTGCGCAATCCTTATTTGGTGCCATTTATGTGTTTTGCTTTGCTTATGCATGCTTGTTTTATGTTTATTATGTTGGCCTAATATTTTGTCGCACTTTTCTTACAATTTTTCAGTTTCTTACGTTCTTAGACGATGCCGCCTAAGAGAGGTACCGCTACTACTACTAGGAGGTCTAAACGTCGTGGCCGTCCTTCAGTACCGAGATCGACAGTTCCCCCTACTCGGACGACTACTCGTACACCTACCCCTATACCTACTCCTATACCTAACCCGTCACCTACTACTACTACATCGACTACACCAGACTTCGGGCAGATGTTTGCTGAGCACATGGCAGATTGGCAGCCTCTATGCCGGGTATTGTAGCACAACTGAAGGAGACCCTACTACAGTCTATGGGAGGATCGGGCGCCGGCCCTGAGTCCGGTGGCCCTGAGGTTATTACGAGATTTGACGGTACGACATCAGGCCGAGATGGTTCCGACATGGACGATATTGTGCTTACTAGGGTAGAGCCGATTGGCAGTGGAAATCCGCCCCGAGGTTGTACCTTTCAGCAGTTTTTGGCTTGTAAGACGTTAGAGTTCCGTGGTATGGAGGACTCAGTAGCTACGCTTCAGTGGATAGAGCAGATGGAGTCCATTCTGGATGTGTCGGGTTGTGTTTATGAGGATCGCGTCAAGTACGCGACGCACCTGTTTAAGGGAAAGGCCCTTACATGGTGGAATTCAGTGGTGAAGATTCACGGTCGAGTGACCACCAGTGTGATGACATGGGAGCACCTTAAGAGGTTGACGAGGGAGGTATTTGTGCCAGCGAGTGAGTTGCAGCGTCTTGAGCAGGAGTTGTGGAACCTGACTATGCAAGTTTCTGATGTCCGGGGTTACACAGATCGATTTTATGACTTGATAGTTCTCGCTCCACGGTTGGTCCGTACGGAGCAGGAGAAGATTACCAAGTACGTGGACGGATTGCCCCAGGCTATGAGGGACAACATCATTCCTACCCGTCCAGGTACCCTGAGGAGCGCGGTGGAGATCGCCTACACCCTCACTGAGAGTATGATACGGGGTGGAGCTTTGCAGTGGAGAGTGATCCGTAAGGATACTAGCGGTAGACACGGTAGGAGATCTAGTCCAGACTCTAGGAAGAGATCTCGGGGACAGGATCAGAGTCCCCGGCCTATTCAGTCATAAGCTGCGGTTGGTAGTAGTCAGGGCAAGCGCCCTAAGTGTGGGAAATGTGGTGGTGCACATGCACCAGAGGTTGCTTGCTGGGTTTGTGAGAGGTGCAAGAAACTCGGACATACCGAGCGTTTCTGCAAGTGTGTGCCAGGGTCATGTTATGAGTGCGGTGAGAAGGTACACTTCCGTAATAAGTGCCCCAAGTTTGCTACTTCTACTCCCCTTTTTACTGCTGGATCTACTGGTGGCGGTGATACCGCCAAGGGCAGAGTGTTTGCTTTGGGTTCTGCAGAGGCATGCCAGGATCCTACTGTTGTTACTGGTACGTTCTTTCTCAATGATCATCCTGCTTATGTATTATTTGATTCTGGTGCGGATAGGAGTTTTATTTCTAGTGACTTTAGGCAGTTAGTAGCTAGCCCTTCTAGTCCTTTAGTGCCTGCTTATGAGGTAGAGTTAGCGGATGGTAGTTGCCTTTGTGCTAGGGAGATACTTTTTGATTGTTCCCTTACCTTATCCGACACTCCTTTTTCGATCGACTTGATTCCTATGAGACTTGGTAGTTTCGATATCGTCGTGGGTATGGACTGGCTAGCTACGCATCGTGCCGAGATTGTTTGCTATGAGAGAATCATCCGTATTCCGAGACCAGATGGTGTACCTTTACTGATTCATGGGGACGAGACCGGGAAACGCCTCAAGGTCATTTCTAGCTTGAAGGTGCGAGAGTATATTCGCCGTGGATGTTCCTTATACCTAGCTCATTTGGTGAAGAAGGATTCTGCGACGAAGATTGAGGACATACCTATTGTTCGTGATTTTCCCGACGTCTTTCCCGACGATTTGCCTGGACTTCCTCCCCAGCGACAGATAGAGTTCCGTATTGATCTTGTTCCAGGAGCAGCGCCGGTGGCGAAAGCTCCATATCGTTTAGCGCCTTCAGAGATGGTCGAGCTATCTAAGCAGATTCAGGAGTTAGTTGATAAGGGTTTTGTTCGCCCTAGTTTCTCTCCATGGGGTGCTCCAGTTCTCTTCGTGAAGAAGAAGGATAGATCCATGCGATTGTGTATTGACTATAGGGAGCTGAACAAGTTGACGGTGAAGAACCGTTATCCCTTCCTCGCATTGACGATTTATTTGATCAGCTTCAGGGTTCATGTTATTTCTCGAAGATAGATCTTCGTTCTGGTTACCATCAGTTGAGCATTCAGGAGGATGACATACCGAAGACTGCCTTTCGTACTCGGTATGGTCATTACGAGTTCTTAGTTATGCCGTTTGGTTTGACAAACGCGCCTGCAGCTTTCATGGACTTGATGAATCGAATTTGTCGCCCCTACTTGGACAAATTCGTGATTATGTTTATTGACGATATCCTCATCTACTCCCGTAGTCGTGAGGAACACGAGGAGCACATACGTCTAGTCTTGGAGATGTTACGAAAGGAGAAATTGTACGCGAAATTTTCCAAGTGTGAGTTTTGGTTACCCGCGGTTCAGTTTCTTGGCCACGTGGTCAGCGCGAAGGGTATTCACGTGGATCCTGCCAAGATTGAAGCCGTAAAGAGTTGGGTTGCACCAAAATCAGCTACCGAGATTCGTTCGTTTTTGGGTCTCGCGGGTTATTATCGGCGCTTCATTGAGGACTTCTCTAGGATTGGTTCTCCTATGACGAAGTTGACTCAGAAGAGCGAGCTGTTTGTTTGGGGTTCGGATCAGGAGAGTGCCTTCCAGTTGCTGAAGGAGCGGTTATGTGATGCTCCTATTCTTAGTTTGCCGATTGGGACTGTGAATTTCGTTGTCTATTGTGACGCCTCGATTAAGGGCATGGGTTGTGTGTTGATGCAGAATGGTAAGGTGATTGCGTATGCTTCTCGACAGTTGAAGATTCACGAGAAGAACTACACTACGCATGATCTCGAGTTAGGAGCCGTTGTCTTTGCTCTCAAGATATGGAGACACTATCTGTATGGGACTAAGTGTACCGTGTTTACGGATCACAAGAGTCTTCAGCATATCTTCGACCAGAAGATGCTGAACATGAGACAGAGACGTTGGGTTGAGTTGTTGAATGACTATGATTGTGATATTCGCTACCATCCGGGTAAGGCGAATGTGGTTGCTGATGCGCTGAGTCGCAAGGAGACGGTGAAGCCGGTTAGAATCCGTTCTATGGTTATCTCACTTCAGACGAGCTTGAAAGCTCAGATTCTTCAGGCACAACAGGATGCTATGACCGAGAACCGTCTTAAGGACGAGGGATTGTTTAGTCTAGCTCGACAGTTAGAGCCGAAGACTGATGGAGTTCTCTATTTCCTTGAGCGTATTTGGGTTCCGGTCAGCATTAGACAGTTGATATTGGACGAGGCTCATAAGTCCAACTATTCCGTTCATCCAGGTTCCGATAAGATGTATCAGGATCTGAAGGAGTTTTATTGGTGGCCTGGGATGAAGCGAGCGATTGCAGTTTATGTTAGTAAGTGCCTGACCTGTTCTAAGGTCAAGATCGAGTACCAGAAGCCATCTGGGCTTCTGCAGCAGCCTATGATTCCCGAGTGGAAATGGGAGCGCATTACTATGGACTTCATTACGAAGCTCCCGAGATCTTCCGGTGGTTTTGATAGTATTTGGGTTATCGTCGACCGTTTGACGAAGTCTGCTCACTTTCTGCCTATTAGAGAGACGTATCAGCTAGAGAGACTTGTCCGTTTATATATATCCGAGATCGTGTCTAAGCACGGTGTTCCCGTGTCGATTATTTCTGATCGCGATGCTCGATTTACTTCACGTTTTTGGCAGTCTTTTCAGCACGCTATGGGTACGAGATTAGATATGAGTACGGCTTATCATCCTCAGACAGACGGTCAGAGCGAGAGGACCATTCAGACACTGGGACATGTTACGAGCTTGTGTTATAGACTTCGGAGGCAGTTGGGATACGCATTTACCGTTGATAGAGTTCTCGTACAACAACAGTTATCACACGAGTATCAGTTGTGCACCGTTCGAGGCTTTGTATGGCCGTAAGTGTCGATCGCCCGTGTGTTGGGCCGAGATTGGAGATAGTCAGGTCACTGGTCCAGAGATCATTCAGGAGACGACTGACAAGATCTTCAAGATAAAGGAGCGTTTGGTTGCTGCTAGAGATCGACAAAAGAAATATGCAGACAGGCGACGGAAGCCCTTAGAGTTCAGCGTTGGGGATATGGCTTTGCTGAAAGTATCCCCGTGGAAAGGGGTTGTCCGCTTCGAAAAGTACAGTAAGCTGAGTCCGAGATACACGGGTCCTTTTCCGATCATAGCCCGTGTCGGCCCTGTTGCTTACAGACTTGATTTGCCGCCAGAGTTGAGCAGTGTTCATAATGTCTTTCACGTTTCTCACCTGAAGAAATGCCTTGCTGATGATTCACTTTTAGTTCCATTGGAGAACCTCCAGATCGACGATAAGCTTCATTTTGTTGAGGAGCCGATAGAGGTTGTAGACCGCGATGTCAAGCGTCTACGTCAGAGTCGAATTCCAATTGTTAAAGTTCGTTGGAATTCGAAACATGGAGCTGAGTTTACTTGGGAGCGCGAGGACGATATACAGAGGAAGTATCCCCGTCTCTTTCCGGGAGGCAGTACCCAGTGATGATTTCGGGACGAAATCCTTTTTACTTGGGGAGACTGTGACAACCGCAAATTTTGAGGTATTAATTCCGAGTTTAACTTTTATTATTCTTCATTACTTCATTTTGACCCATCTTATTATTTCGATATTTCGATTATTTACACTTGCGTTCGTGTCGGATTACGTTTACTATCTTTTGTTTTATGTCCTTTGCGACTAAAACGTTTATTCAACCAAGTGCCTAACAATTATAAGTGTTCTCGTAGGTTAATATTGGTATTTTAAAGCCTTCGTCTTTTCGAGAAAAATTAACGTTTAAGATATTACAAATTTTACCCTCTAAATAAAAATCTATTACAAAGTTAGTCCTTTAACGAGAACTAACGGAATCTGTTACAAATTCAGTCCTTTTAACGGACAAACTAACGGAGCAGACTTGGCCATGACCGCGTCCGTGACCGCGGCGGATCTCTTTTGACCGCGGGGCGGTCGTAGACCTGCAGTCACAAGTTGCCAAAAACGCTTTTTGACTCTCCTTGAGATCCCAACTCACATGCAACCATGTGATTTCTGCCCAAAACTTACTCTAATGGGTATGGATGAGTGAATTGTGGATAATTGACCAATTTAACTCATCTCTCATTCCATTTTTCCTCCTTAACCCATTTTCAACCCATTTGGTCAAAAGTTGTATCTCTCTCTAATTCAAACTCTCTCTAGAATCCTTTCATTTCCAGGAACTTCTAGAGAGATAAACCACATTCAAGAGTGGTATTTGAATTGAGAAAGATCAATTGAAGACATCCTTTGAATTCTACATCTTTCGGTAAGTAACTTTCTTTGAAAAATCCATTATTTACTCACTCTAATTTTCTTATTTGACACTAAGAGTATACTAACCAAACTCTTGTGTTCTTGCAAGGAGTTCATCCATCAAGGTTTCATTTCGGCCTATTCTTGAGTTGGAAGGTTTTCAAACCTTGGAAATTCGGTAAGTAAAAACCGTTATAATTACTTTTCCCTTCAATTCTTTCTTCACAAATTCATATTCTAACATATTTTCGTTTCTCATTTGGAGCTCTCTTTCTCCACATCTTTCTTGGAAGCTTATCCGGTTTATTCTGAGATTGGAATTTTTCCATATTGGTAGAATCGGTAAGTAAAGTCTCATAAACAACCTTTTCCATTTTTATCTTTAAAAACTCAAGTCCTAACACACTTTTCTTTCTTGTTTGGTGTGACAACCGTCTAATTCCAGGTGCATTTTATAATCTATGTCTCTTTCGGTCTAACTAGTCTTTAACCTTTCATTAATCGGAACCACGATAGCGTCGGAATCACAACCGGAATCAAATTAAATAAGTCCTAATACCAAGAAAACTCCTAATGAACTTTCCTAAGTTCATAATGCAACATACTTTAAAACTTTAGTTAACGAAAAGGTCCAACGAAACACTTATACAAAAACAGCCAAAATACAAATTTTGTTACAAAAATGGTCCTCGACGGCGCACACATGCCCTGTGCGCCGTCCTGTAGGACGAAAATTGTAAGAATTTTGAAAATTATGCATGTCTCGATTCCACCAACAATCCACCCAATCAAGCTCGATTTTTATGCATTATTTACTGCCAATGACAGTCCCCAATGCCCCTTTTCATTATTATCCTTATTTTCATTTTCATTTCTCATTTTATCAAACATAAAACACACACAAAACTCATTTTCTCTCTAAAACCTCTCAAGAGTTCTTCATTTCCAGAATATTACACTATTAAAATCCATCTTCTATCCATACAAATCGAACCAAACATCAAGAGAAGCAAGGGGTGTCGTTTATTTCGAAAAAGGACCAATCTTGTAATGATTTTTGAAGCGTAAATCCGACCAAAACTCATCATCCGAGCTTTTCCTCCGGTAGATTTATGTCTTTTTACTATTTTTATACAAATAAACACTTGCATGTAAGATCTAACGGTTCAAAATAAGTTTTTATATAAATCTATAACTTTTTATGGTCAAAAACGTTTTTAAACGAAATAACCTTTAGATCCACGGTTTTGTAACTAAAAATGCTTTATAAACTGTTAAAATGATGTTTTAATAAGTTTAAACCTATTGCATGTCGAAATCTAAGGCTTAAAATACGTTTTGCAACAAAAACTCGAAAATCTGCGTCGTGTGCGCCGTCCTAAGGCACACAACGACGCAGCGTGAGAAGTTTTCAGCTTCTGTGCGCCGTTCTGGTGCTCACAGCGGTGCACAGAGCTGCTGGTTTTTCCAAAACTTGTCGTTTTTAGCACGTTTGGACCATTTGTGACCGCTGACTTTTTGACTTATGACACTTTGGGACTGATTATGTAAAAGTAATAACACTTGAGACTTGTATGGACTATTTGGACTTAAATTGAACTATAATATGTATATTATCGTGTTTAGGGTGATTTGTGAGCGGAATTGGTAGGTACATTTTTGGATATGAAATTTGGGCGCGGAAGCGCTGCCCAAATTTCCTTAGAAAAATGTAAACCACTTCAGCGAGCAAAAGCACTTGAGACATAATAATCAAAAACGTTAAATCGAACTTTCGGACAAAAACGTGACAATTACCTTTTCGGACTATTTTAACAATACTTAACCTTGACACTTAAAGTTTAATAACATTTTATCTATATTATTATAAAAAGAACATAATAATATAATGACTAATTAAACTATCTTGGTATTATTAGGCAATCCGTGATTCCCGGCTTCCATTTCCGACCGAGTTTCCGTATCTTATTCTTCACAATCCGTGAGTTACAATCCCTTATTTTTATATGTATTTCGCATGAATTTTTGGGGGAAACATTGTAGGTGCATTTCGTTAGTTACTAGATTCGTATGTAATTAACGTTTATTCTAATATCAGTCTTTATATTGTTTGTTTGAATATTAATATTGAATGTTTGATTAATTATATGCTTGAACGTTTACGTTATTATGAATTAATCAAATATATGCTTTGTGATGTTTAAATAATATTCAGATTCCATTCGCACGGATGAGGATGCATCCGTGCGCATGAAGGTTCCATTCGCACGAATAAGTTAAGTAAACGAAGTGTTTATTAACATGTTACATACGTACGGACGAGATCATGTCCGCACGAATAGGAAGTGATCCGTACGGATAGAATTCACATCCGTACGGATGAAAAGCTGGGCCTATATATACCCAGCTTATTTCTGCATTACGGGAAGTTTTGCTAGGGTTTTATTTGTGCGTCGAACTGCTGCTGCTGCTCCGTTTCTTAGTGTTCCAAAGTGATAATCAAGTATAAACAATCATCCGAATAGTCTTCCTTAGGTCCGATCTTATCAACAATCGTTGGTTTGATTCCGTTTCCGAAGGTTAAATATTCGCTAGATAATCGATAGCTTATTTCCGCTAGGTTATTGATATAACGTTGAGTTCTTAAGATCACACACCCCCAACAAAGTGGTATCAGAGCGTTGGTTGTAGAAATCAACGTTCTTCTAGTGATTTCTTTAAGATTTTTCGGTTTTGATTGAAACTTACGTTTGGAATTTTACGTTCAAAAGGTTGTTTTTGTTGTCTTAAAACATTTCCGGGTTGTTTAGGTTAAGTTCTGGGCAGATAGGAAGCGTTTTGGTTTAGAAAATCGAGTTGTAGATCGAGTTTTAGCAAAACCCTAAAGTTTCAGCGGCGCATACGGACGAAGTTCTTGAAAAGTTCCCATCCGCACGAATAGGTATTCATTCGTGCGGATCTAGGATTCATTCGTGCGAATCTAAGTTTTTACTTAAAAGGTTTAACGTTTAGTTCATTCGTACGAATAGGTTTTCCTCCGTACGAATAGGTATTCATCCGTGCGTATCAGTTTGTTCATCCGTGCGAATAACTCATTCGTATAGAGTTTTAGGTTATCTGTCTCGTTCGTACGAATCACTCTCATTCGTGCGTATCAAGTAGTTCATCCGTACGAGTCAAAGCAGTTCATCCGCACGAAGCAGTTTAAATTGAATTTTCACTTTTTAAAATGGAATACGCTATGGCTAGTACAAATTCTAAAATGTCGGAAATGTTAATCAATGATGCTGAAACTGGAAGTATAAACAAGGTCCCAAAATTAATTTCAATGGACGACTACCCACACTGGAAACCTCGGTTCGAAATTCATATCAACGGAATGGATTCAAAAATGTGGGACATGATTAAAAATGGATATACTGAACCAATTGGTGAAGATGGAGACCTCATTCCCATTCACAGATATACCGAGGAACAAAGGAAGACCTATGATATTGAGAAAAAAGGCTTATTCTCATTTATGTCAGGCAATTCCTAGATCTGTGTTTCATCAGTACAAGACATACAAGTTATCGAAACAACTGTGGGATGCTTTTGAATTAGACTGTGAGGGAAACAACAAGCCGAAGTCAATGAAGGGAAGAGCACTGAAAAAGGAATTTGACAATTTTACTTGCTTACATGGAGAATCACTGTTCGACCTTATCAGACGTTTTCAACATCTGATTAGTGAGATGCACGGATATTCAGTGGTTACAACCGGTCCAGAACGAGTAGAATGTTTTGCTGATGCTTTACCAGAAAGCTGGAATGGGTGCATTGATATGTTGAAGGAAAGTGGTTATCTTGCTCGCACAACTTTAAATGATTTATTTACAAAGCTGAGAGAAAAGGAGCAGGATGACAAGTTTCGTGCTCAGAGAAAGGGACACACTCAAGATCCCTCGTTATATTACGCTGATCCCACTCCAGCCACTCCTACTCATGCTCCACTGAAGACAGCGTTTTCTGCTAACTCCTCAAGTAATTCAGGAAATTCTGGGTGTTCAAACTCAAGTTCAAGTCAAGGTACTCCGGTTCAGAAGTCTCAAGCTCAAGCTACTTCAGAATCAGCTTTTACAAGTTTGAAGATCGAGCACTTTCATAAAGGAAATGTGGATAGTGTGAACGAAGATATGGCTATGTTGACTACCTTAGTAGCTTCATATGATAACTTGTTGCAGGGTAAGATTGGAAATATAAACTTAACTGGTGAAGATTATGAGCAGATTGATCGTGATGAGATGGAAAGAATCGACATTATGTGGGGTTTCGCTAATCTTGTTAGGAGAGCAAAAGAGTACGTGAAAAGGACTGGTAACACAATTGGTGCCAACAAGGAAACTAAATATGGTTTCGATATGTCAGCCATCACTTGTTACAACTGTAGAGAAAAAGGTCACTTTGCTCGTCAATGTGAGAAGCCAAAACGACCAAGGACTGTTCAGAACCCTTTCAGAGATCAGCAAAAAAGGAGTGTGAACAGAAATGCTCCTGAGGTGAACAAGAATACTGCTATGGTGACAACTGGCACAAATATCTCTACTGGTACAGAGAATTCAGATGTTAAGGCTATAGTTTTTCAATCCGACGAAGGTTTGGACTGACAATTTCAAATTGATAACAATCAGTCCGATGCTGAAGTTAACATTGTGAAAATATTGAATCTCAACGAAGAAAGTGACGGGGAAGAGTCTATTACATCTGAAGAATCATCTGAGGAATCTTCAGCAGAATCAGAAGCACCAGAGACAAAAAGGGAGTTTGCAATGATGGCAGGTACTGCAGAGTCTTCAAAGGTACAATCTGAAACTAAAATCACTTCTTGTTCTAGGTGTTTTGTTTTAGACGAACGAGTGAATGAGCTTAGAAAAGAAAGTAACAATCTTGTTGAGGACCTACAAATTGGTATCAGAGCCGGTTAACACCGTGCTCTTGATCTGGATCAAACGAGATTGAAGACGTTAAAAGGTTGAGGAACTACGTAAAAATAAGATTGTTAAAGGAAATGAAAAAATGTTTTCAGAAAAGAACAAAATTTTGGCAAAACAAGTCAGTGATTTGGAAATAGCGTTGTTAAACAAACAGGACTCCATTAACAAATATTTAAAAGATATTGATGCCCTTAAACGTGAAAATGCTTCTATAAAAATCAGTTTTGAAACTTTAAATCAACAGGTTAGAAGTTATTCCACCGCATCATACCTTTTAGATCACATTTTGAAAGAAAAACGTCCTGAGAATGGGGAAGGGAAACCAAGGGTTGACTACAAAACGTGCCCACCTCCAATCTTTAACAAATTGATTAAGGCCCCAAAGGAGGAAGGGGACACTGAATTCATTCTTCAACAACCAGACCCAGTGGCCCAAACACCTATTGTAAATCACAAAGATACTTCAAATGTTAAAAGTACTGAAAACGAAAAATTAAAAGAAACGGTATTGGTTGAAGATTTGGTTTCCGACTCAGATGATTAAGAAAAGGGTTCGGGTTTGGGTCGTCAATTACCGAATAAAATTTCGAGTAAACCTAAACAAATTAAAATTTTGAAACGACCTGAAGTTAAGGGACCAAAATTTGTCAAAGCCGGGGAATCATCAGTGGAGGTTGAGAAAAAGGAAACTGACAAAGTAAAATTCATACCACCTCACTTGAGAAATCCAAACACCAACCCCCAGAAGCCACAAAATGTTCAACAACATAATGGCTTCATGCGTTCTAATGCTATGTTCTCCAAACCTTTTA
Source organism: Senecio squalidus (assembly GCA_910822075.1). Taxonomy (NCBI): domain Eukaryota; kingdom Viridiplantae; phylum Streptophyta; class Magnoliopsida; order Asterales; family Asteraceae; genus Senecio; species Senecio squalidus. The sequence goes on along the minus strand of CAJVGC010000001.1, from coordinate 69,348,902 downwards.
CACATCACCGGAGAATGACGCGAAGTTCTCAAAACCTTAACGAATGGAGAACTTGTTTTGATTGTGGGGAGAAAGGCCATGTTAACTATAATTGTCCTAATTTGAAACAAAGGCCTAGGAACAGTTTTGACCAACATAAAATGTCTACTGGAAATCGTTTTTCTAGCCCAAATCGAAATCGATTTTCAAACAATCGGTCATCACTTCCAAAACAAAACAGTGAGTTGCTTCCTGCTGGTAAATCCAAACAGCAACCTCCTGTTAACCAAATTGAAAAACGATCACCATCACCAACTCATAAATCAACTGGTTATGTCAAACGTTCTACTCATGAATCACAATCATGGAAGCCTAAGGGTGCTGGACCTTCAAATGTACCTGATGGTTCAACGGGAAAATGGGTGGACTTACAAGTTTTAGGTGGTGATGGTAAACCCACAGCCATTAAGGCTTGGGTTTGCATCGCGAACTAATCTTTTCAATTTGATGTGCAGGTCGTCTATGATCCTATCAAGAATACCTGGATTGTTGATAGTGGGGCGTCTAGGCACATGACAGGAAATATGTCACTACTTTCAAATGTCAGATCTATTAAAGGAGGATATGTTTCTTTTGCTGGTGATAAGGGAGGTTTTATCTCAGCCCAGGGATTGGTTGCAAATAACAAGATCAGTTTTGATAAAGTGAATTTTGTTCAGGCAGTGGTCAACAACTTGTTGTCTGTGTCTCAAATTTGTGACAAGAAAATTAAAGTGATTTTTGATGATTTTCAATGTTACATCATGAGTAAAGATTTCAAGGTTCCAGAAGAGTTAGTTATTACAACTTCACCAAGGGTTGGAGATTTGTATGTACTCGACATGTCGAAGACTACTGTGAATTCGACTGAACATCAAGCTTTTGTCTCGAAAGCAACTGAACGTGAATCGATTTTGTGGCACAAACGCATGGGACACCTTAGTTTGAGAAAGATGAATCATCTGATGCATAAGGATTTGGTTATGGGAGTAAATGTGAAAGGTTTTCAGTTGCCGGAAGTCTGTATTTCGTGCAAAAAGGGAAAGCAATCCAAGAAGTCTCACAAAGCAAAGAAGTTTCACACGATCGACACTCCACTTGATCTTTTACATATGGATCTTTTCGGACCAATTAAATATGCGAGTGTGGCAGGGGACAAATATTGTTTAGTGGTGACTGATGATTACTCTCGATTCTCGTGGGTCATGTTTTTACGGGAAAAATCAGAAACATTCGAGAATATCAAGCTGTTAGTTACGACATTGGAAACACTGTATAAGTTGAAAGTTCGACGATTTAGATCGGATAACGGTACAGAGTTTAAAAATCAGAGGATGGAAGATTTTTGCAAGGATCGAGGAATTCAACAGCAATTCAGTGCAGCCTATACTCCACAAATGAACGGGGTTGCAGAAAGGAAGAACAGAACGTTGATTGAAGCAGCTAGGACTATGTTGGCTGATTCATCACTGCCAATACGATTTTGGAATGAAGCGGTAGCTAATGCATGTTACACTTTAAACCGAGTGCTAGTAGTAAAGCTTCATGAGAAAACCTGTTATGAGTTGTTGCAGAAAAGAAAACCAAATTTGCAGTACTTGGAACCCTTTGGAGCTCCTTGTACTATGCTCAAGCGTAAATCAGAGGGAAAGTTCGATGAAAAGGCAGTAGAAGGGATATTTCTGGGTTTACAGCACTCCTAACAAGAGAGTTTGGAATCCAACTACTAAAGCTATTGAAGAATGGTATGAGGTGGACGTTCAGAAGTATTCTAAACCTATTCCTTCCAAAGGACACCCGTGGATGTTTGACTATGATTCGTTATTTGAATCATTTAATCTTCCAGAGTTTTTCGATGAAGATGTTGCAAGGTATTATTCTCACAGAGAAGATTTGGAAGATCCTACTCCTCACGATCCAGTAACTCCAACAGCTGCTACTCCTCCCGGTACTCAAGATCATACTGCAGAGTACCACGCAAATGATGATGGTTCAGATTCTGATGGCTCAGCTACTGTGAATGAGCAAGTTGAAAATCCTGATGTTACTAATTTGAGTCCTAATGTCGAAATTCCTCACACTCCGGCTACACGAACTGAACGTGATCACCCTGTTTCAAAAATAATAGGTGAACACTCGGCTAGAGTTCGCACCAGAAGACAAATTCAAAGCGATGTCTACATTGACCTGTTTAAATCTGGGGATGTCACCTACTGCGCACATGCATGATTTATTTCCCAGATTGAACCGGCAAATATTGAAGAAGCTCTTTTGGATGACAACTGGATAAATTCGATGCAAGAGGAACTCCTACAATTTAAGAAGCTGGGTGTCTGGAGGCTTGTCGCTAAGCCAAAAGGTGCCAAGTCTCTTGGTTGCCGTTGGGTCCACCGTTGTAAAAGGGATGATCAGGGTATAGTTGTCAGAAACAAGTCAAGGCTAGTGGTTCAGGGTTTCCGACAAATACCTGAACTGGATTATAATGAAGTGTTTGCTCCAGTTGCGAGATTGGAGGCGATTCGAATTTTTCTAGCCTTCGCATCATATAAAAGATTCACCGTTTACCAGATGGATGTAAAGAGTGCGTTTCTTTACGGGAATATTCGAGAAACAGTGTACGTTAACCAACCACCAGGCTTTGTAGACCCATTACATCCGGATAAAGTGTATATTCTCGATAAAGCACTTTATGGTCTGCATCAAGCACCGCGCGCCTGGTATGAGACACTTGCAAATCATCTGATCGAAAATGGTTTCCGTCGAGGTGTTATCGATTGTACGCTGTTCATTAAGGAAAGAGGTGACAATATTTTGTTGGTGCAAGTATATGTGGACGACATCATCTTTGGTTCTACCAATCAAGAGCTGTGTAAGGAATTTGAAGAGGTGATGACAAGCAAGTTCGAAATGAGTTCTATGGGTCCGATTAAGTTCTTTTTGGGGCTACAAGTAGATCAAACAGCAGAGGGAATATTTATTCATCAGACAAAATATGTAAACGACATTTTGAAACGGTTTGAAATGTTGGAAACGAAGTCTGCTTCCACTCCCCTATCGGAAAATCAGGGGATATCACCAGAAACTACGGGGGAGCCAATTGATCAGTCTCTATATCGCTCCATGATCGGATCTCTTATGTACCTCACCGCTTCTCGTCCAGATATTATGTTTCCTGGGTGCTTGTGTTCCCGATACCAAGCAGCACCAACTGTTGTTCACCTTCAAGCAGTGAAGCGAATTATGCAATATCTGAAGGGTACTCCAGATTTAGGTCTTTGGTATTCTAATGATGACAATTTTGAGTTGTCTGCTTTCAGTGATTCGGATTATGGAGGTTGCAAGAAGGATTCTAAATCAACTTCAGGAGGATGTCAGTTTCTCGGAACGCGACTAATAACGTGGCAGTGCAAGAAACAGACCGCTGTAGCATTGTCCACATGTGAGGCTGAATACGTAGCTGCGGCTAGCTGCTGTTCTCAGGTTATCTGGATTCAGCAACAACTGCGTGATTACGGTTTGTCTATCTCTACTACTCCTATTTATGTTGATAATTCTGCTGCCATAGCTGTCACTAAGAATCCCGTACACCATCCTAAAACCAAACACATAGGCGTAAAATATCATTTCATTCGTGATTGCTTTGAAAAACATTTAATTGATGTCATTTATATCGAAACAATGTTTCAAAAAGCAGATATTTTTACTAAAGCATTTGATAAGTCTAGGTTTGGGTTTTTACTGCTGGAAAATGGTGTTGTCAAAAAGAGTGACGTAATTGAAGAACCTAAGTCGGACAAGTAACCGGGATTATTTTTTTGTATACTACGTTAAGATTTTTTCTTAGTTTTATTTTTATTTTCTTCTTTTTAGTTCTATAAAATTTCGAAAAATACAAAAAGATTTTTATTTTTAGAATTTTAGGGGGAGAAATAACATATAAAAAAAAAAAAAAAAAAAAAAACGGGGAAGTGAGGAAATACTGAACTAAACTGAACATGTAATTGTCAAAAAGTATGCTGAACGTAACGTTTATACATGTCAGTTGTAGGATATATTGGTAGGCTTATCTCACTGAAACTTGACGAAAATTAATCATTTTAAGAGGGTTGTCGCAGATATCAAATTTTATTTTAAATCATTATGGATATGTCTCAAAGACTGTCTAAATGATATCTGGAGATCAATAACAATTGAGAACACTGTCAACAACACATAACAGTCGAAATTAAATTGTTAAAATATTATGATTAGCTTTTGTCTTGTAGTGTTTGTGGCTTTTCGCTGGATCAATTCGAAAATAGTAAATATTAGGCGTAATATCAGAAAATAAATACAGTATGTCAGTATATATTGAAGCAATTAAGGGCCATCTCAGTGATTTTGGGATAACATTCTGAATGATTTGATCAAGATCAATGAATTTGAAGAAATTATGTGAATACCAAAATAGACACAGTCTATTCAAGATCAAATACAAAGTAAGAGAAAAGTTAAAAACTTCATAAATACCTTAATGGATGAACAGAAGTATAAGGTCGAAAGAAGATCATATTTCGAGCATTCCAAATAAAGGGTGAGGAAGTACTTAAAAACTTCACAAATACCTTGATGGATGAACAGAGTTATAAGGTCGAAAGAATGATCATAACTCGAGCATTCTAAATAAAGGGTGACGAAGTGCTTATTCTCTGAATGGTGTAAATTAAACGTTTTAACGATCAAGAATCACTGGTCCTTATTGCCTGTGCAGTGGATGTCATACTGACATACGAAATAAATATTATGATATAACGTTTGGTATTTATGAAAATAGAATTGAAAAGGCTGAAAAGTTAAGAGGACAAATACACGAACATACATACAATTCTAATTATGATATAATTTTGATGACTGTTAAAATTCAAAATGTGTGTTGATATCTATGTTCAAAATATTGGGAGATCTTATCGAGATAAACAGTTTGAAAGAAAAATGTCAAGTGAATGTTTGTTTAAGTTTAAGAGGACAAATATACCAATAATCGTCAACTGATATGTTAATAGTTACTACGAAAAATGAATGACAATGCTATGTTTCAGTATCAGTCTGATCCCTATTCGAAAAGATTCTCACAAAAAGAATGTGAATTTTTTTGTTTGTTTAGTTATTAGTTAAATTTTTAAACTTTCATTATTCTGTCTTAGTTAAAATTTCCTTTGATTTACCAAAAACAGAAAAATACAAAAAGATTTTATTTTTAATCTTATTTTATTTTGTTTTTATAGTTTATTTTGTTAGTTTTACGGTTGCTTGTCGTGACTTGAGAGCTAAATGTGAAACAGAAATTAATGTTAAATTCTTAAAGTCATGATTGTTGATGAAGTTTTAGTTAGAATCTTTCGAAATTAATGTTTCATTGAGCAAAACGTTTATTCTTTCTGAAATTGATGTGCTTAACGTTTACTTGGTGTTTGTTTTTGAAGAAAAGTGAAATTTATGTTTATGAGTTCTACAGCACGTTCGTACGAATGTAAGTTACATACGCACGGATAAACAACTCAATCGCACGAATCAATGGAAAGGTATTGTTTAGGCTGAAAATTCTCCTCCGTGCGAATATCATCACATTCGTGCAAACTATCATCACATTCGTGCGAATGTCTGTCACATATGTACGAATGAGAAACGGGTATATATATGTTTCAGATCCGTCTGAGCTGTTCACTTTCATACCACATTCGTCCGAATTGAGAGAAATTTTCACAAAATTTTCAAAGTGTTGGAAAGAATTTTTGAATCCCTTTTTATTGTGTAACTTTGCATCGCGATCAAAACCATATAAACCACTTAAGGTATAACGACTGTTTAAAGGTTTAATCGTTGATTTTAGGTTTTACATAGACTTTAATCAATCGGTCATTTGTGTGTGTTTGTTATGACAAATTGAGTTAGGGGTTTAGTAAATCGGTACATTGCGAACTTGTTGGCATGATTTTTGTGATCAAAAACAGGCTTTTATGAAAATCTAGGTTTTGGAAAACCAACAGTTCCGATGAACTCCATTCGCACGAATGTGAGTTCATCCGTGCGGATAGGATCATCATTCGTACGAATGTTCAAGTCATACATACGAATGTACAAAATGTAATCCGTTTGGTTTGATTAGTCCATCCGTACGGATACATACTGATCCGTGCGGATGAATATGTTCATTCGTACAGATGGCCAGAACAGAAACTTTAAAACGTTTGAATTTTATTCTAACCGTTTTGCGTTCAATGTCTACATTTCTGTTTGCAGAAAATGGTTGAAATCCCCGTTTCTAACGTTGATGCATCTATGACTCAATCCTCTCAATCTCAGAGTGCTAGCTTGATCATCGGACCGAAAAACAACATGTGTGCGTATCTCAACGAAGAAACCCGTAATGCCAAACAGTTTGCAGGAATCATCAAATTCTTGAAGCTGTCAAGAATTTTCAAGGCTATCTCTACTGAGCGTGTGCCTTATTTGACTCATGTATCAGCTTTCTGGGAAAATGCTGAAGTTGTACGTGCAGATGGAAAGGTTCAAATCCACAGTTCCGTTCTCGGGACTGATGTCGTGATTGATGAACACGTTATCTGAGAAGTTATTGGCTTTGAGGATTCAGTGGAAATGCCTACGTTGCTGAACAAGTATCTAGTCAGAGTTTTGTTTCTGAGGGTGAAGTACGCTGGTGATATTCAAAAGGGAGTGATTACGAAATCCGGATTTAGCATTCAATACAAGTATCTGTGCCATGTGTTGCAGCACTGTTTGAATCCTCGGAAAGCTGGGCATGATGAAATGCGAGAGACTATTCAGAGCGCGTTTGCTGCATTGGTGCTGAACATTCCGTTTAACTTTTCGGGAATGATTTTGCAGCACATGACGGAGAATTTGGAGATGAAGAAGCAGAAGTATTTGATGTATGCTAGATTTGTGCAAATAATCCTGGATGTGAAGATTCCAAACTTGCCAAAGAATGATGATGATGCAATCAAGCTAGACGTGATGAATGATGCAACTATGGTACGCATGCTTTCATACAAAGGCAAGGATGTGAAGCCTACGGAGAAAAGATTGATTGGGCATCTTGCTAATCCAGAGTATGTACGTCCTGGTGGTAAGAAATGGCGACACGAGGACAGTGACTCAGATACTGAGGATATAGTTGTGCCTCAAGAATCTGATTCCGATATTGAGGTTATTCCAGTTGAATCTCCGGCTGCTGGTGGATCATCATCTCAAGTAAGTTTGAGAGATGAAGATGATGTTGTTATAAGTACTGAAGAAACTCCTTCAGTACGGAAAAGAAAAGTACCGTCTGCAGGTAGATCGTTGGGTGATATTATCAAGACAAGGGAGAAATCTTCAAAACGTTTCAAGCTGGTGAAACGTTCTGACATCGATCCAAAGTCGACTGCCAGTTCTGCAACTCCAGTTCCTCCTCCTACGGTTTCTCAGTCACAGTAAGGTCCCCAACAAAATGAACCTATCATGACGACTGCTACCATAACAACAACTGCTGGTGGATCATCGTCGTCAATGCAGATTCCTGATTCTGCTCAGCTCTCTATTTTGAATTCTATGTTATTGAGTGTTTTAGCTAAACAACATCTACAGGATGAAGAAATTAAGAGACTGAATGCTTTGGTGGCAAAAGGGGAAGCAGAATGAGCTGAAATGTCAAAGAAGATAGAGGATCAAAATCGTTTGATTGATTCGCAGAAGCTGTTGATTGAGGATTGCTCCAACAAGAACAAGGAATTGGTACCTATTACCGAGAAGATCAAGAAGTTGGAGGATGCTACCAATCTGATACAAGACAGTATGATTGCAGGTGATGATGGAATATTCAGACTCAAAGGACCAGTCGATGCATCTGCTGACCCGGCTGGTGAAGGAAGTGAAAACACGGAGTCTGATGAAGATGGTAAAGAACATACGAGTGAATCGCAGCATGATATTACTCCTATTTCACACAAAAAGTCCAATTTAACTCACATTTTGGATATGCAGGGGGTAATACAGTTTAGCGTTGAGAATGACAAAGAAGAAGGAGAGATAATACACTGTCTGTCCAAAGAACAGATTGCAGAATTATTTGAGATGAATCCCGATGAAGTTATTTCTGACGAATCTGCATCTGCTTCTAACGTAAATCCTCCCGATTCTGACAATGATGATGATGAGATAGAGTTTGAGCCGAATGTTGATTCAACAGAGCTTATCTATCAGTCGAACAATTTCCAGGATCTTCCTGATGACGATGCAATGTTTAATGTCAATGATGAAGATCTTAATCGGAAGTTAGAGAAACATCCAGCGGCCAGTCAAGCTACACCAAGTCAAGAAGAATTGAATGTTAAAAAGGCTGAATGGCGTCAGGCAGTGAAAGGATGTTTTCGCCCGCCTCAACAAGTTGTTCAACCAGATTATACGAAGTTTTACTATTTAAAGGGTGCGAAGACTGAAGGTCAGATAATCAGTTGGGCATACTTGGAGGATTTGAATGTTTATGCAATCAAGCGAGAACGGGGCATAGATTATTTTAAACGCGCTCACGATTTGAAGACGTTGCCTTATTTTGATATGATGCGGTTGGCTCGTCTTAAGTTGCTGTACAGTGAGAAAGATGATAAAGCAACTTGGTTGGAGAAGCAGCTTCATCATGAGTTCAAATCATCGTGGAAATACCTTAGGCCACAGTATCCAAAGATTACCTATTCCAAAGATCGGAAGAATCGGAGAACAGGTAAAGCTTTGAAGCATGTCACGTATAAAGCGCCAAGGGTTATGGAGAAGATTCCACTACGCCAAATGAAAGCCGGTTTCCATCGGAGATTCAAATGGTGGTATTATGATGATCGAACCACAGAAGCTGTGATTGTGATGGAGCGTAAAGGTGTTTGGGAAACACTGAGAATTTTTGATCCGATGTGGATTAGAAATTTCTCTGATGATGATATTTTTTGTCTGTTTGAATGTCCTATATTCTTTGATGTCAAGGATATGGATCAAGCGATGCGTTTCAACAAGATTGTACGTGTATGTTTCGCTTACAAGATCCACGCTTAAGAGGGCAGATCAAAGACGTGTTTTGGGCAGCAGCAGAGATTTTTGCAGACTGAAGACATAGAATCTAGTTCCTAGGGGGAGTTTGTAGGTGCATTTCGTTAGTTACTAGATTCGTATGTAATTAACGTTTATTCTAATATCAGTCTTTATATTGTTTGTTTGAATATTAATATTGAATGTTTGATTAATTATATGCTTGAACGTTTACGTTATTATGAATTAATCAAATATATGCTTTGTGATGTTTAAATAATATTCAGATTCCATTCGCACGGATGAGGATGCATCCGTGCGCATGAAGGTTCCATTCGCACGAATAAGTTAAGTAAACGAAGTGTTTATTAACATGTTACATACGTACGTACGAGATCATGTCCGCACGAATAGGAAGTGATCCGTACGGATAGAATTCACATCCGTACGGATGAAAAGCTGGGCCTATATATACCCAGCTTATTTCTGCATTACGGGAAGTTTTGCTAGGGTTTTATTTGTGCGTCGAACTGCTGCTGCTCCGGTTTCTTAGTGTTCCAAAGTGATAATCAAGTATAAACAATCATCCGATTTCGGATTGATTTTGTTATGTTTTGAGGTTGGATTGATGGTATGGTTGAAAGGGTTTGTAAATCAGGTTATCTGGAGTCTCTGGGCATTTTACGGGGTCAAAATCGCGATCAAAATGACCAAAAAGGGATTTTGGGTTTTCTGTCGGCGGACTGTTTTACCAGCTATCGACGAACTTCATCCGTGCGGATGTAAGTTCATTCGTACGGATGTGAATTCATGCGTGCAAATGAGTTAAGTCATACGTACGAATGAGGTGTTCCATTTCAAGACTAACGGATAGATCCATCCGTACGAACCAGAAGCTGATCCACACGGATGAACTCTTCATCCGTGCGCATGAAAGAATCAGTTGAGATTAAATGTCTATACGTACGGATAAGTTCTCATTCGCACGAACGGGTATTTCATCCGTACGGATGAGGATCAGAACCTTCACTTTCGGTTGTATCATGTCTAGATCCGGTATGTAATCTCCTTATTTTATCGGGTCAGTTTTAAAGTGAAGTTGTGGAGAAAAACAGTATTATGAAGATTTTTGTGGGGTAATCGGGAACATCCGGTTATTTATGGGCCATTAACGTTTATTTATTTATTCCGCGTTTATTGTGATTCCGTTGTGGAGGGAATCTGGTTATTGTTTCCCAATCACAGGTTATGGTGCATGATCTTTGATGAATCTGAATGTGTGCAAATTTGTTACGGATTATTAATTGTGAATGGAGTCCTCTAATTTTTGCCTAATACATTTTAAGTCATGATGAAGACGATTTGAGCTACAATGTCTACATATTGGGATGAGCTTATCTGGAGGGGGAAATTTACAGTTGGTAGTTCATAGCAGATTGGTGTATGTGAAGATTGTCACATTATTGAAATGATCGTATCGAAGTTTGTAGAGTTCAGTCTCAGGGGGAGTCTTACTGCTTATGGTATTATGTGCTGCATGTTTATTCAAGTGAAGTCAGAGAAACTACAGAATGTCCAGTTAGCATTTCGACAACAACGAGCGGAATTCGTTGGTGTTCGAAGTTTGATTTGTCATGTTTATTCGGGAAGACTTTGATGAAGCTTGAAGATTCAAGAAATACTGATACCACGGCAGAGACTGACTGAAGATTGCAAGAGGTGTATACAAGAATTTGCAAGCTATGTCCAAGGGGGAGTTTGTTGATGCACTTTTTGGATGTCCATAGCTTTGCAAACGCATTATTAATGTTCACTTGTAATGTTGTACACCTAGTTGGTTGTAAAAGTGCGAAATTCACCTTCTGCATTGATTCATGCGGATGTGGGTTCATACGCACGAATGAGAGTCTCATCCGTGCGGATGAACACTTATATTTGGTCTGTTTTGCTTAGCGATCATTCGTACGGATGATAGTCTCATTCGTACGGACGAGAGTCTCATCCGTACGGATGAGAAACAGTCCTATATATAGTGAATTTTCTGCATCTTTTAGGTTAAGAGTTTCAAGAGAGTTCTTGAAGAGTGAGGGAGGCTGCGATTTTGGCAGAGGTTTTTAGGGTTTTTGAGGCGACCCGATCCGGCTGATCACCGGATTAGGGAGAAGATTATGTTCAATCTTCTCCTTAGCCTTACCACGATTTCTCAGTTTAAACCATTGTAATCATTAACGTTTATTAATAATATTTGGTTTATCTTTGATTATTCGTGTTTATCTCTTCCGTCTAATCAATCCGTTGCACGTTCTTGTTAATGCGTTCCTGTGTTAATCGGACTTACAAACATAATACTACTTGTATTTGAAAACTTTATGAACCAATTTGCAACTTTGTAAACTTTGACTTATTACAAATATTGAACTATTTTGACTTTGGAACTTATTTGAACTATTTTGACTTTGGAACTTATTTGAACTATTTTGACCTTGGAACTTATTTGAACTATTTTGACTTTGGAACTTATTGAACTATTTTGACTTTGGAACTTATTGAACTATTTTGGACAAACTCTTTGAACTCTTATGCGTAAAACACTTTTACTCTACTTGAACTTACCGGCTTGCCCCCTTTTTGGCTAAACTAATTATTGATGCTTGTATACGGACCGACCCTTGATGGAACTATAACATGATCTTAAGTGACGGAACAACTATCTCTTTTAAAACAAAACTACTTAGTGCCCAGCTACTTTTTCTAGAACTTACACACTATTAACTACAGAGGGTTTAGTAATTATGGGTATCGATACTTAGGAAAGAACCGTTCCTTGCTTAGATGGCAGTCTAAGTACATATTACTAAGAACTTGAACAACTTCCCGTAGGATAGGCGGGAAGAGGGGCCTCACGGTTGAACAATCGGATTAGTGTGAACACTTAAGTTATAGATGCCAAGAGGTTGATACAAGAAATCTAATTAGTTACTTATACGCATAAATTTTACGAACTTTTTAGCGATTGTTTCCGCAACTATGATTTGACTAAATTTGACTCTACTTAGTCTTTACGAACTTAGGGCACCGATTCGCCCGTTACTTGAACTTTAAAAGTATATAAATTTTAAGCGACTTTTCTCCGCTAATCTCCTTTTGAAAACTTTTACTTTTATATACTTTACTTATATTTTTGCAGAACTACTTAAACTGTAACTCACTCACTACTTTCGTAGTTGACACTTTATCTTATGTTTCAGGAAATTTAGTGTAAGTATGGAATGCATGGCATGGACGGGTCAAGGCGGTCGCGTGAGATCTGAATTGGGAAAGGACTTGACCATTTTCTTTTGGGAATTTTAATTTGAACTCTATTTATGTATTTGTGTACTAAACTCTATGACTTGGTTATTCCTTTGAACTTGTAAACACTTTTAATGTTTTTAATGACTTGAATGTCGTTATGTTTTCTTATGACCCGTGTAATGATCTTCCAGCTCTTCACATTCCGTGATTCCGCTTTAGCGGGGTGTGACATTTGGAGCTTTCACTTTCCATATCTTCCCTTGAAGTCTTTCCGGCAAAGAGTCTCAAGACTTGTTTGGCCATTTCGGAGACTTTTTGGTAATTCTACAACTTTACCTCTTTTATTCATTTTTCCTTTCAATTCTTCATTTTCTCACCTAAACTATCTTAAAACTTATTTAAAATGGTTAAAATGATTAATATGGCTAAAACCTAAAGTTACTATAAAACTTAATAAGTTTACCATGTTAATAGGTTATTAGAAAACTTAACCGAAAATGTTATGTTAAACTATTATAAAACCGGATAATCACATATAAGATTATTAGTAAATTCTTATCGAAAATGTTCCAACACTTTTCTGGAAATTTAGTGGACTCGTAAATCTAAGTATTATATATCTAACCTATATTATAAACGAACTAAAAAAAAAAAATATAACTAAAATCTTGTAAAATAAGTATATGTATGAATATGTATATTTTATATAAATTACTTATGAGTTATTTGACTAAATAACTTTTTTTAACAATCTGTAAATATTCACTTAAGACTTAAACTAACTAACCGATACTAAAACGACTTGGAACGAAAAACTGATTTCCGGCATCTGGGCACTGGGCGCGCCGCTGTGCACTAGCCGCGCCGCAGTCAGCACCTGTCCCAGACCGCCGTTTCGTTTTTCGCGTAATTTGGACGATTCTAAGTACATGTAAACCTATTTTAGTATACGTAAAGTATTATACACTGTTAAACATATGTTTTACTATTAGATACATTAAAACGTCCGTTTTATCATTAAATCGTCAACTTCTCCGAAAACGATCAAATATTCGATTTTTTTTAAAACTTAATCTTTTTAAACAAACTTATGAAACTGATTTCCTATTATATTTTACTCAAATATTCAAATTTCATCTTTAAAAATATTCAAATGAGTCAAAGGTTGACTTTCGTTGACTTTGACTTCCTTTTAAAACGGTTGACTTTCGTTGACCTTGACTTCCTTTTAAAACGGTTGACTTTCGTTGACTTTGACCAAGTCAACTATCTTGATATTGACTTTGGTTGACTTTGACTTTGGTTGACTTTGACCTTGGTTGACTTTGACTTTGGTTGACTTTGACCTTGGTTGACTTTGACTTCGGTTGACTTTGACTTTGGTTGACTTTGACTAAATCTAATACTTCTTTCAACGATATTCCTGGTAGTCACTTTGGGCTCGGAATATCATTCCTATCTAATCGTATTTATAAACTTAAATAATCGATATTTCTAGAAGTCATTATCGACTCTATATATCAAATACCTTTTTATTCGTCATCTCGCTACGACTTATCGCCGGTGGATTCGACGACTTTAATCTTAAATAATTATCATTCGTCTAAACTCTACTAAACTCTAATATTTAATACAACGTTAATTAATACGAGGCTAAACCTATTGCATTAGAGATACTTAGACCTTTTATGTCTTATGCTAGGGCACTTAGGCGGTGGATCTTATTCCGCTTTATTTTGAGTATCCGACACTCATACGCTTTATTACGCTTTTACGCTACCTGTGAGTTATTCGATGCCCTTTTACTGCTTTATAAATTTTACTTAGGGCATGATTAGCGTAACTAAATTTAATATATCTTGTTTATGCAAATTAGATTATGATGCCTTAGTATTATCGTGTTACCTTACTTACTTATATGGCCTTGGTGGTAGTATAAGGCCCCGTTTACACACTTGTCAACTCTTATTGAGCCTACGGATATATAGATAGATCTATTTGGGTTTAACAAACCCTCATCGCCGTATTGGGATGCCTTGCCGGTGTGCGGTCCTTGCGGACTGATGTTATTACCGTATACTATTTCATTGACTAAACTTAGCTTAACACACTAAGGGGGTTGTTGCCTTTTAATGTTTAGGTTCAAGTGTATTATTCTAGGCTAAGGAATGTGTCACACCCCGCTCAAAGCGGAAACACGAGGCGTTCCAGTTAATCAAAAGATGTTGAATATGAGGCAACGTCGGTGGGTTTAGTTGCTCAACGACTATGATTGTGAGATTCGCTACCATCCAGGTAAGGCGAATGTTGTAGCCGATGCGTTGAGTCGCAAGGAGTCGGTTAAGCCTGTGAGAGTTCGTGCTATGATGGTTTCTATTCAGTCGAACTTGAAGGCTCGTATTATTCAGGCTCAGCAGGAGGCTCTCACCGAGGATCGTCTCAAGGATGAGGGATTATTCAGTTTGGCACGACAGTTGGAGCCGAAGGACGACGGGGTGTTGTATTTCTTGGATCGTATTTGGGTTCCCGTTAGCCTTAGGCAGTTGATTTTAGATGAGGGTCATAAGTCCAATTATTCCGTTCATCCTGGAGCGGATAAGATGTACCATGACCTTAAGGAGTTCTACTGGTGGCCTGGCATGAAGCGGGCGATTGCCGAGTATGTGGGCAAGTGTTTGACATGTTCGAAGGTCAAGGCTCAGAACCAGAAGTCTTCCGGCCTTCTTCAGCAGCCCGAGATCCCACAGTGGAAGTGGGAGAGGATCACGATGGACTTTGTTACGAAACTTCCTAGGTCTAGAGGAGGTTATGACACTATCTGGGTTATCGTCGATCGGCTGACCAAATCAGCGCACTTTCTTCCTATTCGTGAAGATTACCGAGTAGAGAAGTTATCTAGATTGTACATCGACGAGATTGTGGCCAGGCATGGCATTCCAGTATCCGTTATTTCAGACCGTGATGCACGATTCACTTCGAGGTTCTGGCAGTCGTTACAGCGAGCTTTCGGTACCAGGATAGATATGAGTACAGCTTACCATCCTCAGACAGATGGTCAGAGTGAGCGCACTATTCAGACATTGGAGGATATGCTTCGAGCGTGTGCGTTAGATTTTGGTGGGAGTTGGGATCGACACTTACCATTAGTCGAGTTCTCATATAATAACAGTTACCACTCCAGCATCAACTGCGCTCCATTTGAGGCTCTGTACGGTAGGAAGTGTAGATCTCCAATTTGTTGGGCCGAGGTAGGAGACAGCCAGATTACAGGTCCCGAGTTGATCCAGGAGACGACAGATAAGATCTTCAGGATCAAGGATCATCTGATAGCCGCTAGAGACCGTCAGAAGAAGTATGCGGATTTGCGTCGGAGGCCTTTGGAGTTCCAGGTCGGGGATATGGTGTTACTGAAAGTTTCTCCGTGGAAGGGTGTGTTTCGATTCGATAAGCGCAGCAAGTTGAGTCCACGTTTTACAGGTCCCTTCAGAGTATTGGCTCGTGTTGGTCCAGTGGCTTACCGTCTTGAGTTGCCACCTGAGTTGTGCGGTGTGCACAACGTATTTCACGTATCGCATCTCAAGAAGTGCCTTGCTGACGAGTCTTTGATCGTGCCACTAGAGAAACTACGTTTGGATGATCAGCTTCATGTGATAGAGGAGCCGGTGGAGATTGTTGACCGAGATGTCAAACGGTTACGACGGAGTCGGATTCCGATAGTGAAGGTCCGATGGAACTCTAAGATTGGAGTTGAGTTTACTTGGGAGCGGGAGGACGAGATGCAGAAGAAGTATCCCCATCTCTTTGCTAGCAGCAATGATCAGTAGTCATTTCGAGGACGAAATTCTTTTTACTGGGGGAGGCTGTGACAATCCGTCTTTTCGAGGTATTTTTCATTACCGTTATTTATTCTTTTATTCGCAATTATTTCGACCCTTGCATTTCGCTTTATATTTACTCACGTTTTGTATATTTGAGTCGGGTTTTATGTGTTTTATTACTTCGTCTCTCGAGACGTAAGCTTTATAATCGTCTAAGTGCCGAATAGTTAGTATTCTCGTGTTATTAAAGTAGGGTGTTTACGCCGTAATCGTCGGTTAAGAAGATTATATTTCAAAAATTTCATTACAAAGTTAGTCCTCTAACTTAATCTATTACAAGTTAGTCCTCTAACTAAATCTATTACAAAGTTAGTCCTTTAACGGTAACTAACGGTAAATCTTTTACAAATTTAGTCCTTTTTAACCAAAACTTAACCAAACTCTCAACCAAGCTTTTTTCTTTCATTCTAACCAGAATTTGGTGAGCCATGGGGCTGTGGAATGGATCTAGCCATGGTGTGAACTTACTAAAGAGGGTTAGCCATGGGTTAACTTTTGTATTAGTTGACAAAACTTACCCATTTTGGTGTTAATGCCTTGGTAACTTGGAAGAGATTGTAGATCTCAATGAGAACTCTCTTTTCTTGCCATCCTTCTTGTTTTCTAGTGACCAAACAACTCTCTTTCATCCTTTTATCATCAACAACATCACATAACACCAAATACATCAAACTCACTCCTCTCCCTCTCTAACTCGTTTTCTCTCCATCTCTCTCTACCCTATATCATTTAGAAACCCTCTGGAAGTGAAACAACTCAGAAACTTCAAGCTTTAAAGCCAAAAATCAAGTTTCATCTTCATATTTCGGTTTGGAGTCGTTAACGAGCAAATTCGGTTTCGGGACTTTTCACACGTGTTAACCACCCAAAAACCCTTTGTAAGTATGTTATTTTAACACCCTTAAAACCCCTTGAATCCATGCTAAGCATATCTAACGAAAAACCCGTTTTTTTTGTTATTTTCGGACCAGGTCGCGTTTTGACCGAGCTGGGTCACATTTACCCGGTGACGGGGCGGTTTTCTCGGATACAAGACCGAGTTGGGTCACTTTTACCCGGTGACGGGGCGGTTTTCTCGCACACAAGACCTAGCTCGGCCACTTTTACCCGGTGACGGGGCTGTTTGCTCGGACACGAGACCGAGCTGGGTCACTTTTACCCGGTGACGGGGCTGCTTGTCCGGACACCATCCAGGTCAGTTTCCTAGACAACTCGTTTTCCTACCGTTTCGACTTTCGTTTTCGTTTTTCTTTCACCCCGTTGACCCGTTAACCTTCATTTTTGTTGCGTTATCTACGTTTTCAGGAGTTCTAACTTGTCGGAAACTTTCGGATTTTTCGGAGATCGTGTAGATTGTGCGGAGGACGTCGGTAGTACTCATTTTTCCTTAAAATCTTAATATCTCGTTTTCTTGACGTATAATTTATATTTTTGAACTCACCATCTTTATCTTAATTAAAAAGCGAAATTATTGGACGTTATTAATGTTGACCATACTCGGACCTTTACGTAAAAATCGGTTAAATATAACATTAATTATGCCGAAAATAATGTTTAAATGGTTAAAACTATAAAGTAAAACTTTTATAAAAATTCTCATAACTTTATATTCTGAAATAAAGTATAAAAATATATAAAAGTGAACTTGTAATATTTATTTGACATTTTTAGCTATTTATTTAAACTTATAACGTATTTAAAACGTTAAAACGTTAAAATCAATTTAAAATACGAAATAAATATAAAATCTTGACATCTCAGTTTATGGGACATAAAAATGTATAGATTTTACTAAAATAATTTTATTAAAATTATCGGAACGTTTTTTCGTAAGTATTATCTAATTTTTGACTAAAAAGACGTTATATAAACACGTTAAAACACATATAAGTATATTACTATACTTAAAATTAATAACTATTAACAAATATACGTTTTTAGACTCAAACACGTAATCGCTATCATAAACATAATATTTATTATTAGTATGCTCACTAAACGTATATATTTTTGATAAATATAATTTTCTCAAAAATGCGATCGTAATCTCGAATGATGATAAATATTGTATTTGTTTCGTTAAACTCTTTTAAAATCGTACTCAAATTATTTTCATTCAAAATATTTTAACTCTTAAATTGTCAAAGATTGACTTTTACGTTGACTTTGACTTTCCTTCAAAATTGTTGACTTTGACTTGACTAAGTCAACATCTTTAATTTTGACTTTCCTACAAATTGTTGAATTTGACTTTGACCAAGTCAACACCTTTGACTTTGACCAAGTCAACATCTTTGACTTTGACCAAGTCAACATCTTTGACTTTGACCAAGTCAACATTTTTGACTTTGACTTTGGTCGTTCTCAATAAAACTTTGGTAACAGTATTCCTTTCAACCAATATTCCTGGTAGTCATTTCCGACTCGGAATATCATTCCTTTCAAATAGACAATTATGACGTGAATTATCGATATCTTCCTAACGTCCTTATCGGCACGGAACATCGTCACCTTGATCCGTCATCACGACTCGACTTGGAAATCGTTGGAATACTTTAATAAATCTTAAATATTAAACTTAACCAACAAGGCTAAACCGTGCTGTATTTATAAAGATACTTAGACTATGTTATATTGTTTTAGGGCACTTAGGCGGCGGAGTGTTAGCTCCATATTGATTATTTACCCGATACTTGCCGAGCTTATCTTGTGAGTTATTCGTAGCCCTATTCTTTTACTATTTTTGGGCTGGAAAGCGTATTTTAAATTGTCGTATGATTGTATATCTTGTTTACCTAGTGGATTAGTATCACCTTAGATTAAGATGTTCATTAGGCTTTGGTAAGCCCCCCTTATACACTTGTTAAGCTTTTGCCCACGGTTTACATATATATAGATCTATATGGGTTTGACCTAACCCTCATTGCTCGATAGGATGTCCCTATGAGTGGATGTTATGGCCGTTTGATTATTTGTTTCCTTTGGATTAACATCGCCTTAGGCTAGGGGATTGTTGTGTGGTCAGGTTCAGTGTATGATTAATCTTTGGTATTTATACTCACACTATGGTTATAAATCAAGATATGCTATTTGAAACTTGTCATGTTTATTAAATCTTTTATTGGGTCAACTTTTACTTAAATATTGCGAATAATTCACCAACATGTGTTGATGTCGTTTTTAACGCTTTTTCAGGAGTTTGAGGATTTGTTTGATCATGCCATGCTTATTTTGGGATCATTTATTCTATGTATTTGGAATTCGTTTTGCTTGATGTAATTCCTTTATGATCCACATATTGACATTTGAATTGTATTTGTATTCGACATTTGGTACTCGTTTGACCATGTATTGTATTTTGTAAACTTTATGGCATGATTAATACTATTCGATGTTTGTTTATGGTTGTAACGTTGTAATCCTTGACTCTTGATATCTTTAACTGGAACACCTCGTGTTTCCGCTTTGAACGGGGTGTGACAGAAATTGGTATCAGAGCCAAAGGTTATAGCGAACTGAGTGATTTTATGCTTGGACTATGACCGAAGGCTTTATAATCGATTTTCTCTTATTTGCTTCGTGTGCATTATTTTCTTTAAGTGTTTATTTTTCTCGCTTTTGCTATTATCACCTAACTTTATTTTGTCGCCTATTTTACTTAACACGTTTCTACTTTTAGGACGATGCCGCCTAAGAGGACTACCGGTACGAGACAGTCAGCGAGACGTGGTCGTCCGAGTGTGAGGGCTAGAGGTGCGAACCCTAACGCGGGAACTCGCGGTCCTACTCCAGTTACGAGGGCTACTCCAGTTACGAGGGCTACTCCAGTTACGAGGACTACTCCAGTTACGAGGACTTCTCCAGTTACGAGGACTGATGATACGGGTCCGGAGACGACACCAGATTTGGCCCAGCTTGTCGCCCAGCAGATTGCAGCGATGATGTCCGCTATTTTCGCCCAGATCAGGGAGAGTACAGTGCAGAGTAGTGACGGTACGGGTAATGGTGGATCAGATCATGGTGGCCCTGAGCCTATTATTATGGGTGGAGGTCCCGAGGGTACTGGTGGTGGATCAGGAGGTTCTGGACACGATGGTCCTGAGGTGGTGATTACTGGATTCGGTGGACCCGAGATGGGTAGGCACATGGGAGGTTCTGGATTGGGCGGAGAAGATAACTCTACTCGTCGTACCATCACTCTTGACGACACTCCACGGAGGGGATGTTCGCTCAAGACCTTCATGGGATGCAAGGTTCCCGAGTTCAGAGGTACTGAGGGCGCTATTGGGACACTTCAGTGGATGGAGAAGTTGGAGGCTATTTTCAGTACAGTTGGTTGTGCGAGTGAGGATAAGGTCCGTTATGCTACATTCGTGTTTCAGGGTACTGCTTTGACTTGGTGGAATTCCATTGTGAGTGTTCGAGGTCGTGGGGAGACCGATGTGATGGCTTGGGAACAGTTGAAGGAGTTGATCCTTATAGAGTATGTGCCTGAGGCGGAACTTGTCACACCCCGCAAAATGGCGGAACCGAGGTGTACAGAGAATACGGTATCAGAGATTCAAAGGTTACATCAACATAAGTAAACCAAACATAATCAACATAGATAAATAAGTTTAAAATAGCATACTTATTACAATCATCCGAAAATATCAAAATACGGTTACAGCGTCTGGGATACTAAGGAATTAACAAAAAGCAAAATAAATTCCATGCAAGTAATCCACGTAGCCAAGCAAGCATAACGTCAAAAAGTGTAACCTCAAATCCCTGAAAAGCGTTAAAATACGACGTCAACATAAAGTTGGTGAATTATTCGCAATAATTAATAAAAACATAATAGTATAAAAGTTTCAATATGTTTTGACCCAAAAGTGATATGATTTGAAAATAAGTCATTTGAAAAATGATGTTTCAAGGTATACGTGAAGTATACAAAACCTTTTAAATAATATACTAATATAAATACCATAAAAATACCATAATCAATTCATAAAAATACCATACTGGATAGATAATAGCCTTAGGTAAATACTATACACCTGAACCATAACAATACTGGCAACTAACCCCACCTAGTGCATTACGCTAGGTTGTCCTCGAATTCAACGGTCATAACATTGCTAACACGGACAGGGCGCATCCATCATCCATCGTGTTAACAATGAGGGCTTGTTAGACCCATATAGCGCTATATATACGAACCGGCGGCTAAAAGCTAACAGGTGTGTATACGGGGCCTCGTTCTACCACAAAGGCGGAACAAGTTGGGTAATGCTAACCTAAAGGCATTCATATCCAAAATACATAACCATAATACATAATATACCATAAAATACATTTATACAACGCTAATCATGCCCAAAATGTAAAAGTGGTAAAAAGGGCAACGAATAACTCACTGAATAACAATGCAATCCAAACACGATACGTCGGGGAATAATCAAATACGGTCAAGCTTCCACGTCTAAGTGCCCTAAACATCACGTAAATAAACATGTCTAAGTATCTCTAAGTCTAGTGGGGTATGCCTTAACGATTAACGTTTTATACGGGTTTTAAAATGACCAACAGGAACATGGATTTAACAGAATTACAAACGTTTCGAAGATGCAGCAAGGAGTTACGCTTCACGTAACTGGGAGTTACGTGCGTAACTCAGTTACGTGATAGCCACTCAATTACGTGATATGGAAGTTACTTACGTGACAAGTTACGCGATCTAGCATAGTTACGTGACATAGCAAAGAGTTACGTGTTACAGTTACGTGCACGTAACACAGTTACGTGACGTAACTGGGTTTTACGAAAAATTACATTCGGAATACGATTCTGAGTGTTTTTAGGTGTTAAAATCATCTAATATCGAAACCCTATGTCCAGAATACATTTAGGTAGATAAACCCTCAATAAAGTTCGGGTTTAGATGGTAAAAAGTGGTGTTTTGAGCTTAAACCTAGAAAAATAAAGTTTAAAACAAAATCGATAGAAAACTTACCCGATCGAGATGAAATTCAGAGGAATGATGAAGATGAATATGGTGAACGATATGCTAGCTTCGAAACTGAATTTTAACGGTCGGATCTTGAGATAATTTAGAGAGAAGTGTGTGTGTTTGTGTGTGTTTTCTAGAGAGATAAGTGAGATGGGGAAAATGGGGAAGAAAAGGGTGGGTGTAGGTGAATAAGACAAATTTGGTTGGTGCCTAATAAGACAGAATAGTTGGTAGGATACTTTAGGACCATTTTTGTAATAGGAAAATCCCATAGGACTAGTTTTGTAATAAAATTCTGGAAGGACTAAAATTGTAATACTTTTAAACGTTAATCTTAATCGTATAAATAAGGCATAAAAACCCCTAAACTTATCATAAGAGCATACTAGACTTATACTAAAGGCACTTAGAACTAAACGTTCCCGACATAAAGATTCGAACCACATAAAATACAAATACGATACTCATAAAATACGAGAAATACGAATACGATAAAACATAAAAGGGATACAATAGGGTCAAAACATAATCATAAATAAATAAAACGAATACGGGTCGTTAGAATTATACCTAGAAATTCGCGAATGTCACAGTCTCCCCAAGTAAAAAGAAATTTCGTCCTCGAAATTATCTCCTGGTACTACTTCTGGGGGAAAGGTGAGGATACTTCCGCAGAATTTCATCTTCGCGTTCCCACGTGAACTCAGCTCCAAAACGGGAATTCCAACGAACCTTGACAATCGGGATCTTGCTTCGTCGTAGACGCTTAACATCACTAGCAACGATCTCGATCGGTTCCTCAACGAAATGAAGCTTATCATCAATCTGGAGTTTTTCAAGCGGAACTAATAACGTTTCGTCAGCCAGACATTTCTTCAACTGAGATACATGAAATACATTATGTACGCTGCTCAGTTCTGCCGGCAAATCTAGTCGATACGCAGCTGGGCCGACGCGGGCTAAGATCTTGAACGGACCCGTGTATCTCGGACTCAGCTTGCTGCGCTTCACGAATCGGACAACCCCTTTCCATGGAGAAACCTTCAATAATACCATATCTCAAACACTGAACTCAAGAGGCTTCCTGCGCTTATCAGCATACTTTTTCTGTCGATCTCTTGCAGTAATTAATCGTTCCTTGATCTTGAAGATCTTGTCAGTGGTCTCTTGTATGATCTCCGGACCAGAAATCTGACTATCTCCAACTTCTGCCCAACATACGGGCGATCGACACTTGCGGCCATACAAAGCTTCAAAAGGTGCACACTTGATACTCGTGTGATAGCTGTTGTTGTACGAGAACTCAATCAACGGCAAATGAACGTCCCAACTACCACCAAAATCAATTGCGCAGGCTCGTAGCATATCTTCCATGGTCTGAATAGTTCTCTCGCTCTGACCATCGGTCTGCGGATGATAGGCGGTACTCATATCTAACCTTGTACCCATAGCAGTCTGGAATGTCTTCCAAAATCGTGAGGTGAAACGAGCATCACGATCGGAAATAATCGATACGGGGACTCCATGTTTCGATACAATCTCTGCGATATATAAACGCACGAATCTCTCCATCAGATAATTCTCACGAATCGGTAGGAAATGAGCAGACTTCGTCAGTCGATCAACAATAACCCAGATACTGTCATAACCACTCGAAGATCTCGGAAGCTTCGTAACAAAATGCATAGTAATACGCTCCCATTTCCACTCGGGAATCTTCGGTTGTTGGAGTAGCCCAGACGGTTTCTGATACTCAATCTTCACTTTGGAACAGGTCAAACACCGACTAACATACTCGGCGATCTCACGCTTCATACCCGGCCACCAATAGAACTCTTTCAAGTCATGATACATTTTGTCGGAACCCGGGTGGATGGAATAGTTAGACTTATGGGCTTCGTCCAGAATCAACTGACGGATACTAATCGGAACCCAAATACGTTCGAGGAAATACAGAACTCCATCCTCCTTCGGTTCTAATTCTAACGCCAACTTATACAACCTTTCCTCTTTAACACGGTCCTCTGTCATAATACCCTCCTGTGCCTGAATAATCCGAGCCTTCAAGCTCGTCTGAATAGATACCATCATAGAACGGATACAGACTGGTTTGACTGTTTCCTTACGACTTAGTGCATCAGCAACAACGTTCGCCTTACCAGGGTGGTAGCGAATATCGCAATCATAGTCGTTCAATAACTCAACCCAGCGTCGTTGTCTCATGTTCAGCATCTTCTGATCGAATATGTGCTGAAGACTCTTGTGGTCGGTAAATACAGTACACTTGGTCCCATACAGATAATGTCTCCAAATCTTCAATGCGAATACGACGGCTCCCAATTCTAGATCATGTGTCGTGTAATTCTGCTCATGGATTTTCAACTGACGCGAAGCGTAAGCTATAACTTTACCATTCTGCATAAGCACACAACCCAGACCCTTGTGCGACGCGTCGCAATAAACAACAAAATTCTCGGAACCAACTGGCAGACTAAGAATAGGAGCGTCACACAACCGCTGCTTCAATACCTGAAAGGCTCTCTCCTGATCGGAACCCCAAACGAATGGTTCACTCTTCTGTGTCAACTTTGTCATAGGTGAAGCTATCTTGGAGAAGTTCTCGATGAATCGACGATAGTACCCAGCAAGACCCAAAAACGAACGGATTTCGGTCGGAGACTTTGGTGCAACCCAGCTTTTAACAGCTACAATCTTAGCAGGATCAACGTGAATACCCTTCGCGCTAACCACGTGGCCAAGGAATTGAACTTCGGATAACCAGAATTCGCACTTAGAAAATTTCGCATACAACCTTTCTTTTCGAAGCACTTCTAGAACAAGACGCAAATGCTCTTCATGTTCCTTGCGACTTCGGGAATAGATCAGAATGTCGTCGATGAATACGATAACGAATTTGTCAAGATACGGACGACAAATACGGTTCATTAGATCCATGAATGCTGCAGGGGCGTTTGTCAGACCAAACGGCATCACCATGACTCATAATGACCATATCGAGTACGAAAAGCGGTCTTAGGTATATCATCTTCCTGAACTCTCAACTGATGATAACCAGAGCGAAGATCGATCTTAGAGAAATAGCAAGAACCCTGAAGTTGATCGAATAAGTCGTCAATACGAGGAAGGGGATAACGGTTCTTCACAGTCAGCTTGTTTAACTCCCGATAATCAATACATAAACGCATGGAGCCATCCTTCTTCTTAACAAAGAGGACAGGAGCACCCCACGGGGAGAAACTAGGACGGATAAAACCCTTATCGACCAGTTCCTGAATTTGTTTCGACAACTCGAGCATCTCGGAAGGAGCCAAACGATACGGAGCTTTAGCAACAGGTGCTGCTCCAGGAACAAGATCAATACGAAAGTCGGTTTGTCTCTGGGGAGGGACTCCAGGTAATTCTTCGGGAAAAACGTCGGAATACTCGCGAACGATCGGTACACCATCAATCTTTATCGTAGAATCTTTCTTCACCAAATGAGCGAGATATAAGGAACAACCTTGGCGGGCATACTCGCGAACTTTCAACCTTGAGATGACTTTAAGACGTTTCCCAGCCTTGTCTCCGTGTACAACCAACTGATCTCCATCCGGCTTCTGAATACGAATAAGTTTCTCATAACAAACTATCTGGCCTTTATGCTTAGCTAACCAATCCATACCGACTACGACATCGAAACTACCGAGTTTCATAGGAATAAGGTCGATGGAGAAAGGAATATCGGCTAATACGAGGGGAATATCACGAATAACTTCTCTAACACAAGCACATCTACCATCAGCTATTTCTACCTCGTAAGCAGGCTCTAGAGGACTAGAAGCACGGTTTACTAAGGGGCGGAATTCACTAGATATAAAGCTTCTATCGGCACCCGAATCAAACAAGATAAAAGCAGGATAATCATCGACAAGAAATGTACCAGTGACTACAGTAGGATCTTGGTGAGCTTCAGAAGATTCCATGGCGAAAGGTCGGCTCTTGGCAGGATTTCCTCTTGCACTAGTACCAGCACCGTGAGTAGGAAGGGGAGTAGGTGCTATAAGCTTGGGACACTGATGACGACGGTGACCTACTTCTCCGCATTCAAAACATGCTCCAGTAGCCCTCCCACAAAACTGCTCGGTGTGGCCTAACTTCTTGCATCGGTTACAAACCCAACAAGCCACATTTGCTGCATGAGCATTGCCGCATTTACCACACTTCGGATGTCTGCCCTGATAACCAGCTCCAGAACCCGTCAAAGCATACACTTGAGGAAATTGGGGTCTCTGATCCTGACCACGGTTTCTCTTCCTCGAATTACCCATATCTCTCCTATCATATCTACCAGCATCTCTTCGGCTCACAACCGGCTGAAGAACACCACCACGGATCATACTTGCGGTCAACCGACCAGCAATATCAACCGCACTCTGTAGAGTACCCGGAAGGTGAGAAATAATGTGGTCTCGCATAGTCTGGGGCAACCCTTGAGTGAAGCGTTCGATTCTCTCATTCTCCGTGCGAACCAACCGAGGAGCCAAAACACACAAGTCATAGAATCTATTCACATACCCGCGGAAATCAGAACCTTGCATAGTCAGGTTCCACAACTCATTCTCCAACCTCTGCGTCTCAGATGTCGGCACATACTCCTTCTTCATCATGACCTTCAAGTTTTCCCAACTCATCAAGGCAACAGCAGCTCGGCCCTGAACCCGTTTCACTGAGTTCCACCAGGTGAGTGCCTTACCCTGGAACAAGAACGTAGCAGACTTAACCTTGCTTTCCTCAGCACATCCCGAAACATCAAACACAGACTCAATCCTCTCAAACCACTGTAGGGTAGCAACCGCATCCTCGGTACCCTTAAACTCAGTAGGTCTGCAATCCAGAAAGGTCTTATACGAACAGCCTCGGGGTGGATCCTCAATAAAAATACTCGGTCCACCGACTCCCACGTGCACTGCTCTTCCCACATCAGAACCATCGCGCCCAGACGCCGTACCTTCTGATCCAATACCATGCATCATAGGTTCTTCAAACCCTATGTCGGCATCCTGCACCGGTGTCTCCTTGAGCTGTGCCACAATCACGGGTATAGCTGCTGCAATCTGCTCCGCAATCAACTGACTGATATTCGG
The DNA here is from genome assembly GCA_910822075.1 of Senecio squalidus. NCBI lineage: Eukaryota > Viridiplantae > Streptophyta > Magnoliopsida > Asterales > Asteraceae > Senecio > Senecio squalidus. The sequence goes on along the minus strand of CAJVGC010000001.1, from coordinate 69,321,519 downwards.
AGTAGTGGTATTAGCATTGGGGGCAGCAGTGGTATTCTGAGGCGTAGCACCCGCTCTCACACTGGCGCGACCTCGTCTCGACGACCTTCTCGTAGCAGTGACGGCCGGAGTAGACCTAGTAGAAGCTCTCTTAGGCGGCATCTTCTACGAATGTCAAACAGAATAAATCGGAACGATAACCGTATGTGCGACTAAAACAAACAGGCCTCAAAGCATAAAATGCAAAACAAAAGCACATAAAGCATACGAATCACATACAGGCCCACAAAAGAAAGAAATGCGCACATAGAGTAAATCAGATAGGTCCAAAAGCCTAGGTCATAGTCTAAGTGATTCCGTAAGGTCACTTAGTTCGCTATAACCATTGGCTCTGATACCAACTTCTGTCACACCCCGCAAAATGGCGGAACCGAGGTGTACAGAGAATACGGTATCAGAGATTCAAAGGTTACATCAACATAAGTAAACCAAACATAATCAACATAGATAAATAAGTTTAAAATAGCATACTTATTACAATCATCCGAAAATATCAAAATACGGCTACAGCGTCTGGGATACTAAGGAATTAACAAAAAGCAAAATAAATTCCATGCAAGTAATCCACGTAGCCAAGCAAGCATAACGTCAAAAAGTGTAACCTCAAACCCCTGAAAAGCGTTAAAATACGACGTCAACATAAAGTTGGTGAATTATTCGCAATAATTAATAAAAACATAATAGTATAAAAGTTTCAATATGTTTTGACCCAAAAGTGATATGATTTGAAAATAAGTCATTTGAAAAATGATGTTTCAAGGTATACGTGAAGTATACAAAACCTTTTTAATAATATACTAATATAAATACCATAAAAATACCATAATCAATTCATAAAAATACCATACTGGATAGATAATAGCCTTAGGTAAATACTATACACCTGAACCATAACAATACTGGCAACTAACCCCACCTAGTGCATTACGCTAGGTTGTCCTCGAATTCAACGGTCATAACATTGCTAACACGGACAGGGCGCATCCATCATCCATCGTGTTAACAATGAGGGCTTGTTAGACCCATATAGCGCTATATATACGAACCGGCGGCTAAAAGCTAACAGGTGTGTATACGGGGCCTCGTTCTACCACAAAGGCGGAACAAGTTGGGTAATGCTAACCTAAAGGCATTCATATCCAAAATACATAACCATAATACATAATATACCATAAAATACATTTATACAACGCTAATCATGCCCAAAATGTAAAAGCGGTAAAAAGGGCAACGAATAACTCACTGAATAGCAATGCAATCCAAACACGATACGTCGGGGAATAATCAAATACGGTCAAGCTTCCACGTCTAAGTGCCCTAAACATCACGTAAATAAACATGTCTAAGTATCTCTAAGTCTAGTGGGGTATGCCTTAACGATTAACGTTTTATACGGGTTTTAAAATGACCAACAGGAACATGGATTTAACAGAATTACAAACGTTTCGAAGATGCAGCAAGGAGTTACGCTTCACGTAACTGGGAGTTACGTGCGTAACTCAGTTACGTGATAGCCACTCAATTACGTGATATGGAAGTTACTTACGTGACAAGTTACGCGATCTAGCATAGTTACGTGACATAGCAAAGAGTTACGTGTTACAGTTACGTGCACGTAACACAGTTACGTGACGTAACTGGGTTTTACGAAAAATTACATTCGGAATACGATTCTGAGTGTTTTTAGGTGTTAAAATCATCTAATATCGAAACCCTATGTCCAGAATACATTTAGGTAGATAAACCCTCAATAAAGTTCGGGTTTAGATGGTAAAAAGTGGTGTTTTGAGCTTAAACCTAGAAAAATAAAGTTTAAAACAAAATCGATAGAAAACTTACCCGATCGAGATGAAATTCAGAGGAATGATGAAGATGAATATGGTGAACGATATGCTAGCTTCGAAACTGAATTTTAACGGTCGGATCTTGAGATAATTTAGAGAGAAGTGTGTGTGTTTGTGTGTGTTTTCTAGAGAGATAAGTGAGATGGGGAAAATGGGGAAGAAAAGGGTGGGTGTAGGTGAATAAGACAAATTTGGTTGGTGCCTAATAAGACAGAATAGTTGGTAGGATACTTTAGGACCATTTTTGTAATAGGAAAATCCCATAGGACTAGTTTTGTAATAAAATTCTGGAAGGACTAAAATTGTAATACTTTTAAACGTTAATCTTAATCGTATAAATAAGGCATAAAAACCCCTAAACTTATCATAAGAGCATACTAGACTTATACTAAAGGCACTTAGAACTAAACGTTCCCGACATAAAGATTCGAACCACATAAAATACAAATACGATACTCATAAAATACGAGAAATACGAATACGATAAAACATAAAAGGGATACAATAGGGTCAAAACATAATCATAAATAAATAAAACGAATACGAGTCATTAGAATTATACCTAGAAATTCGCGAATGTCACAGAACTTGAGAGGCTAGAGCAGGAGCTGTGGAATTTGGAGATGATTGGGTCAGATATTTTGGGATACACCTCTCGATATTATGCTTTGTCACAGTTGGTTCCTCACTTGGTTCGTCCAGAACCTAAGAGGATCAGTCGCTATATTCGTGGCCTATCTCAGGAAATTCGAGATAATGTTATGTCTTCGAGGCCATGTACCTTTCAGAGCGTTGTAGAGCTCGCGACTACGTTGACCCACAACGCGGTCCGTGATGGTAGATTACCTCCTATGATAGCTAGGCAGAGCTCCGGAGGGAAACGGAGTGGTGGATTTCGTCATGGGGACTCGAGGAAGAAGTCTAGGATGCACGATGCTCCTCATATGGTACAGTCTTATGCTGCGGTGACCCCGGGTGCTCAGAGTAAGCATCCGAAATGTGGACGGTGTGGTAACAATCACGCCCAGGAGGTGAAATGTTGGGAGTGCGGGAAATGTAAGAAGCTAGGACACACCGATAGGTTTTGCCGTGCCCAGAGGGGTAAGTGTTTTGAGTGTGGTTCTACCGAGCATCACCGGGACAAGTGTCCCAAGTTAGCTTCAGCTGGTACTGGTACTTCATCTGGTTCAGGTTCTCGTGGTAGAGCTTTTGTTATGGGGGCACAGGAGGCACAACAGGATCCTCGCGTTGTCACTGGTACTTTTCTTATTTGTGATCAGCCTGCATTTATTTTATTTGACTCTGGTGCTGATAGAAGCTTTATATCTACTGAATTTAGGACCATGATTACTTGTACATCTAGACCTTTAGTGCCTGCCTTTGAGATAGAGCTAGCTGATGGTGAGTATTTGCATGCTACTGAGATACTTAGTGCTTGTAGTGTTAGTTTTGATGACCATTCTTTTCCTATCGACTTGATTCCGATTACGCTGGGCAGCTTCGACGTTATTATCGGTATGGATTGGTTAGCGACACACCGTGCGGAGATCATATGTTTCGAGAAGATGATTCGTATTCCGTTACCAGTTGGTGGACCGTTGTTAGTACAGGGGAATAAGGCGGGGAAGCGCCTTAAGATCGTTTCGTGTTTGAAGGTTCGTTTCGTGTTTGAAGGTTCGGGAGTACATCAAACGGGATTGCACACTCTTTCTTGCACACCTTGTGAAGAAAGACTCCGCGGAGAAGATTGAGGAGAAGCCGGTGGTTCGTGACTTCCCCGATGTATTTCCAGAGGACTTACCTGGTTTACCCCCTAGTAGACAGGTAGAGTTTCGTATAGACTTGGTTCCCGGAGCAGCGCCAGTGGCAAAGGCCCCTTATCGGTTGGCACCTTCGGAGATGTTAGAGCTATCGAAGCAGATTCAGGAGTTGGTGGATAAAGGCTTTGTTAGACCGAGTTTCTCTCCTTGGGGCGCGCCGGTACTCTTCGTGAAGAAGAAGGATGGATCTATGAGGTTGTGTATCGACTACAGGGAGCTGAATAAGCTGACGGTGAAGAACCGGTATCCCTTGCCACGTATAGATGATTTGTTCGACCAGCTTCAAGGTTCATGCTTCTTTTCGAAGATTGACTTACGATCCGGATATCATCAGTTGAGAGTGCAGGAGGAGGACATTCCGAAGACCGCCTTCAGGACACGTTACGGCCACTTCGAGTTTTTGGTTATGCCTTTCGGTCTCACGAATGCGCCTGCAGCTTTCATGGATATGATGAACCGTATATTTCGTCCTTACCTCGACAAGTTCGTGAGCGTTTTCATCGACGGCATTCTGATATATTCTCGTAGCCGGGAAGAGCACAAGGAGCATTTGAGATTAGTGTTGGAGTTGCTTAGACAGGAGAAGCTTTACGCTAAGTTCTCGAAATGCGAGTTTTGGTTATCTGCCGTTCAGTTTCTTGGCCACGTGGTCAGCGGGGAGGGTATTCACGTTGATCCTGCCAAGATTGAAGCCGTTAGAGATTGGGTCGCTCCGAAGACACCCACCGAGATCCGTTCATTCTTGGTTTTGGCAGGTTACTATCGTCGTTTCATCGAAAATTTCTCGAAGATAGTCTCGCCTATGACGAAATTGACCCAGAAGAGCTAGGAGTTTGTTTGGGGTGTAGAACAGGAGGAGGCTTTTCAGTTACTAAAGAAGCGGTTGTGTAATGCTCCTATATTGAGTCTTCCCGAGGGTACCGAGAATTTTGTAGTGTATTGCGACGCTTCGCATAAGGGACTCGGTTGTGTACTGATGCAGAATGGGAAAGTGATTGCCTATCCTTCTCGTCAGTTGAAGATTCATGAGCAGAATTACACGACACAGAATCTAGAGTTGGGCGCAGTAGTTTTTGCTTTGAAGATCTGGCGCCACTATCTTTACGGTACTAAGTGTACCGTATTCACCGATCATAAGTCGTTACAGCACATCTTTAATCAAAAGATGTTGAATATGAGGCAACGTCGGTGGGTTGAGTTGCTCAACGACTATGATTGTGAGATTCGCTACCATCCAGGTAAGGCGAATGTTGTAGCCGATGCGTTGAGTAGCAAGGAGTTGGTTAAGCCTGTGAGAGTTCGTGCTATGATGGTTTCTATTCAGTCGAGCTTGAAGGCTCGTATTATTCAGGCTCAGCAGGAGGCTCTCACCGAGGATCGCCTCAAGGATGAGGGATTATTCAGTTTGGCACGACAGTTGGAGCCGAAGGACGACGGGGTGTTGTATTTCTTGGATCGTATTTGGGTTCCCGTTAGCCTTAGGCAGTTGATTTTAGATGAGGGTCATAAGTCCAATTATTCCGTTCATCCTGGAGCGGATAAGATGTACCATGACCTTAAGGAGTTCTACTGGTGGCCTGGCATGAAGCGGGCGATTGCCGAGTATGTGGGCAAGTGTTTGACATGTTCGAAGGTCAAGGCTCAGAACCAGAAGTCTTCCGGCCTTCTTCAGCAGCCCGAGATCCCACAGTGGAAGTGGGAGAGGATCACGATGGACTTTGTTACGAAACTTCCTAGGTCTAGAGGAGGTTATGACACTATCTGGGTTATCGTCGATCGGCTGACCAAATCAGCGCACTTTCTTCCTATTCGTGAAGATTACCGAGTAGAGAAGTTATCTAGATTGTACATCGACGAGATTGTGGCCAGGCATGGCATTCCAGTATCCGTTATTTCAGACCGTGATTCACGATTCACTTCGAGGTTCTGGCAGTCGTTACAGCGAGCTTTCGGTACCAGGATAGACATGAGTACGGCTTACCATCCTCAGACAGATGGTCAGAGTGAGCGCACTATTCAGACATTGGAGGATATGCTTCGAGCGTGTGCGTTAGATTTTGGTGGGAGTTGGGATCGACACTTACCATTAGTCGAGTTCTCGTATAATAACAGTTACCACTCCAGCATCAACTGCGCTCCATTTGAGGCTCTGTACGGTTGGAAGTGTAGATCTCCAATTTGTTGGGCCGAGGTAGGAGACAGCCAGATTACAGGTCCCGAGTTGATCCAGGAGACGACAGATAAGATCTTCAGGATCAAGGATCGTATGATAGCCGCTAGAGACCGTCAGAAGAAGTATGCGGATTTGCGTCAGAGGCCTTTGGAGTTCCAGGTCGGGGATATGGTGTTACTGAAAGTTTCTCCGTGGAAGGGTGTGTTTCGATTCGAGAAGCGCAGCAAGTTGAGTCCACGTTTTACAGGTCCCTTCAGAGTATTGGCTCGTGTTGGTCCAGTGGCTTACCGTCTTGAGTTGCCACCTGAGTTGTGCGGTGTGCACAACGTATTTCACGTATCGCATCTCAAGAAGTGCCTTGCTGACGAGTCTTTGATCGTGCCACTAGAGAAGCTACGTTTGGATGATCAGCTTCATGTGATAGAGGAGCCGGTGGAGATTGTTGACCGAGATGTCAAACGGTTACGACGGAGTCGGATTCCGATAGTGAAGGTCCGATGGAACTCTAAGATTGGAGTTGAGTTTACTTGGGAGCGGGAGGACGAGATGCAGAAGAAGTATCCCCATCTCTTTGCTAGCAGCAATGATCAGTAGTCATTTCGAGGACGAAATTCTTTTTACTGGGGGAGGCTGTGACAATCCGTCTTTTCGAGGTATTTTTCATTACCGTTATTTATTCTTTTATTCGCAATTATTTCGACCCTTGCATTTCGCTTTATATTTACTCACGTTTTGTATATTTGAGTCGGGTTTTATGTGTTTTATTACTTCGTCTCTCGAGACGTAAGCTTTATAATCGTCTAAGTGCCGAATAGTTAGTATTCTCGTGTTATTAAAGTATGGTGTTTACGCCGTAATCGTCGGTTAAGAAGATTATATTTCAAAATTTTCATTACAAAGTTAGTCCTCTAACTTAATCTATTACAAGTTAGTCCTCTAACTAAATCTATTACAAAGTTAGTCCTTTAACGGTAACTAACGGTAAATCTTTTACAAATTTAGTCCTTTTTAACCAAAACTTAACCAAACTCTCAACCAAGCTTTTTCTTTCATTCTAACCAGAATTTGGTGAGCCATGGGGCTGTGGAATGGCTCTAGCCATGGTGTGAACTTACTAAAGAGGGTTAGCCATGGGTTAACTTTTGTATTAGTTGACAAAACTTACCCATTTTGGTGTTAATGCCTTGGTAACTTGGAAGAGATTGTAGATCTCAATGGGAACTCTCTTTTCCTGCCATCCTTCTTGTTTTCTAGTGACCATACAACTCTCTTTCATCCTTTTATCATCAACAACATCACATAACACCAAATACATCAAACTCACTCCTCTCCCTCTCTAACTCGTTTTCTCTCCATCTCTCTCTACCCTATATCATTTAGAAACCCTCTGGAAATGAAACAACTCAGAAACTTCAAGCTTTAAAGCCAAAAATCAAGTTTCATCTTCATATTTCGGTTTGGAGTCGTTAACGAGCAAATTCGGTTTCGGGACTTTTCACACGTGTTAACCACCCAAAAACCCTTTGTAAGTATGTTATTTTAACACCCTTAAAACCCCTTGAATCCATGCTAAACATATCTAACGAAAAACCCGTTTTTTTTGTTATTTTCGGACCAGGTCGCGTTTTGACCGAGCTGGGTCACATTTACCCGGTGACGGGGCGGTTTTCTCGGATACAAGACCGAGTTGGGTCACTTTTACCCGGTGACGGGGCGGTTTTCTCGCACACAAGACCTAGCTGGGCCACTTTTACCAGGTGACGGGGCTGTTTGCTCGGAAACGAGACCGAGCTGGGTCACTTTTACCCGGTGACGGGGCTGCTTGTCCGGACACCATCCAGGTCAGTTTCCTAGACAACTCGTTTTCCTACCGTTTCGACTTTCGTTTTCGTTTTTCTTTCACCCCGTTGACCCGTTAACCTTCATTTTTGTTGCGTTATCTACGTTTTCAGGAGTTCTAACTTGTCGGAAACTTTCGGATTTTTCGGAGATCGTGTAGATTGTGCGGAGGACGTCGGTAGTACTCGTTTTTCCTTAAAATCTTAATATCTCGTTTTCTTGACGTATAATTTATATTTTTGAACTCACCATCTTTATCGTAATTAAAAAGCGAAATTATTGGACGTTATTAATGTTGACCATACTCGGACCTTTACGTAAAAATCGGTTAAATATAACGTTAATTATGCCGAAAATAATGTTTAAATGGTTAAAACTATAAAGTAAAACTTTTATAAAAATTCTCATAACTTTATATTCTGTAATAAAGTATAAAAATATATAAAAGTGAACTTGTAATATTTATTTGACATTTTTAGCTATTTATTTAAACTTATAACGTATTTAAAACGTTAAAACGTTAAAATTAATTTAAAATACAAATAAATATAAAATCTTGACATCTCAGTTTATGGGACATAAAAATGTATAGATTTTACTAAAATAATTTTATTAAAATTATCGGAACGTTTTTTCGTAAGTATTATCTAATTTTTGACTAAAAAGACGTTATATAAACACGTTAAAACACATATAAGTATATTACTATACGTAAAATTAGTAACTATTAACAAATATACGTTTTTGGACTCAAAAACGTAATCGCTATCATAAACATAATATTTATTATTATTATGCTCACTAAACGTATATATTTTTGATAAATATAATTTTCTCAAAAATGCGATCGTAATCTCGAATAATGATAAATATTGTATTTGTTTCGTTAAACTCTTTTAAAATCGTACTCAAATTATTTTCATTCAAAATATTTTAACTCTTAAATTGTCAAAGATTGACTTTTTACGTTGACTTTGACTTTCCTTCAAAATTTTGACTTTGACTTTGACTAAGTCAACATCTTTAATTTTGACTTTCCTACAAATTGTTGCCTTTGACCAAGTCAACAACTTTGACTTTGACCAAGTCAACATCTTTGACTTTGACCAAGTCAACATTTTTGACGTTGACTTTGGTCGTTCTCAATAAAACTTTGGTAACAGTATTCCTTTCAACCGATATTCCTGGTAGTCATTTCCGACTCGGAATATCATTCCTTTCAAATAGACAATTATGACGTGAATTATCGATATCTTCCTAACGTCCTTATCGGCACGGAACATCGTCACCTTGATCCGTCATCACGACTCGACTTGGAAATCGTTGGAATACTTTAATAAATCTTAAATATTAAACTTAACCGACAAGGCTAAACCGTGCTGTATTTATAAAGATACTTAGACTATGTTATATTGTTTTAGGGCACTTAGGCGGCGGAGTGTTAGCTCCATATTGATTATTTACCCGATACTTGCCGAGCTTATCTTGTGAGTTATTCGTAGCCCTATTCTTTTACTATTTTTGGGCTGGAAAGCGTATTTTAAATTGTCGTATGATTGTATATCTTGTTTACCTAGTGGATTAGTATCACCTTAGATTAAGATGTTCATTAGGCTTTGGTAAGCCCCCCTATACACTTGTTAAGCTTTTGCCCACGGTTTACATATATATAGATCTATATGGGTTTGACCTAACCCTCATTGCTCGATAGGATGTCCCTATGAGTGGATGTTATGGCCGTTTGATTATTTGTTGCCTTTGGATTAACATCGCCTTAGGCTAGGGGATTGTTGTGTGGTCAGGTTCAGTGTATGATTAATCTTTGGTATTTATACTCACACTATGGTTATAAATCAAGATATGCTATTTGAAACTTGTCATGTTTATTAAATCTTTTATTGGGTCAACTTTTACTTAAATATTGCGAATAATTCACCAACATGTGTTGATGTCGTTTTTTACGCTTTTTCAGGAGTTTGAGGATTTGTTTGATCATGCCATGCTTATTTTGGGATCATTTATTCTATGTATTTAGAATTCATTTTGCTTGATGTAATTCCTTTATGATCCACATATTGACATTTGAATTGTATTTGTATTCGACATTTGGTACTCGTTTGACCATGTATTGTATTTTGTAAACTTTATGGCATGATTAATATTATTCGATGTTTGTTTATGGTTGTAACGTTGTAATCCTTGACTCTTGATATCTTTAACTGGAACACCTCGTGTTTCCGCTTTGAGCGGGGTGTGACAATAAAAGACAAAAAGAAAGCTCTAAACAATAGTCTAACTTTTATAAACTCTAAAACAAATACATTTTAACAAAACACAATTTGTTATTTTTCATAAAAACCATCACACACATAGATAATTAATCCTAAATACTAACACTTAACTATTTTTAAAATAAAAAAACTAATTCAAAACCATAAAACCACCTAACCTAAACCTAAAACCACCAAAGTGGAAACCCTAAATTTTCTCCATAAGCCGGAGGTGTCAACTCCGACTTTTCACAAGTCAGCATTCCATTAACAAAAGTGAATGGTGACTAGGTGAAAAATTGAGTAGAAATCTGAGGTGGCTGCAGAGGTGGCCGCCGGCTATATTGTTTTCTAAATTTTTTCCGGTACCGTCCATTTCCGACCAAATTTTCTCTTTTATGTCCATTCCGACCAAATTTTCTCTTTTATGCATCTTTACTTTTAATTCTCAATAACTAGTTGCTAATCTGTCTACTCGACAAGTCGACAATGTGGTAATTAGCAATGTTGGTATCTTATGCAACGATGCCCTTCATTGGTTTATAAAGGACGTTAAAACAAGAATTTAGGTGTTATTTTTTTCGTTTATCGCGAGAGGAATTCAAAGAAATACCCCAACCTGAAGACGCCATGTATCAACCTAGTACAGATTTCGATCTTGACCCCAATATAGATTTGGGGTTTATGGGTAAATGTTTGTGAATAATTATTTATGATAAGCTTATTAAAAATTTATGGATAATGAATGTAAAGCGATCATGGGAATCGGTTGGCCATGATTGTGAGATAAATTATGAAGCGATACACTGTTTGACGGAATTGAAGAAGGGCATTCCATATGAGTAGTCATTAGGTCATGATGTAGTCTTGTACAATGCTCGGGAGTTTGTTGGTGGCCCTATATTTGTGCAGAGTCTTGTATCTCCTCAAGTTTACAATCATAATCGTAAGAAACAAAAGAGAAAGAGAAGTGCTAAGTCTGGTTTTAACTAATACGTATGTTATGAATTTACATTTTACATATGCATTATGAATAATTGGATTTTTGTCACATTCATAGGCTAGTTCAATTCCGTAGTAACATAGGAAACTGTTGAAAAATAGATGCCGCCAATAACAATGTGAACATTGCTTTTCCTTTTACTGGTAACTAACTATTATACTCTATGCATCTACCATAATATGAATATCGAAATATTTTAGTTGCTTAACCGAAGTCTTTTGATGTTGCTGGTTCGAACAATGGGATTGTAGATGGTCTATTTATAAATAAGTGGGAATTGGTCGGTTAACTTTCTTATCCTTATTGTTTTATGATTGTGTTTTAAATTTATAATTTAGTAAATTACGTTTTTCATTTTTACCATATTATACCTTTTTATTTTATAAATTACATATGATGTCTTTATATTTGACTATTGTAATGGTTATTTCATTTGTTACCAATAAGATTTCTTTTGTTATAAAGAAATTTCAATAATTATATATTTGGATGTAAAAGATATTAAATTTTTGTAAATGGTTGAAAGTTTAAAGAATCAAAAATTTTATTATGATTTATGGTTAAAAAAATATATATTTATAAATTTTATGAAAAAAAAAAATTTATTTATAATAAAGTTTATGTGGAAACATTTTTTATTTGAAGAGTTATATATGTAGCTTTTATATTATAGAAAACTTACTTTCAAATGTTTACTAAACTATTTTATTACATACTCGATAAACTCGCTCAACCTTTGTGTTGACTTTTTAGTTTTATTTTCAGGTATTGATCAGACATAGGATCTAACTGGATTGGACTCCTACAGACTTAGAGTATTATTGCATTGTAGCTTGAGTTTGATACATTTATTTAATTATATTTCGGGCTTGCATGCCTAAGTACTTTATTTTCATTTTCGAATTTATTTTGGAAATTGTTTCATTGCAGTGATTGACGTAATTGTGTACCAAGGGGTTTTACCTTGGACATGGCGACGTCATGGCATACGAATATTTTTTTTTTCATATAGATTGTTTCTTTATTTACTATTGTGTTATGACGATCGCCAATCAGGTACACCATGCGTTTCCGCCACTGGCGGGGTGGGACATCCATGATTGTATTTTTCTAAATAATGTTGTAAACAAATACGAAGTACTTGTTTGGAGTTTTGGTATTAAAACGCTTTTGAGTATCATGTATCATAACTATTGTTCTAGCAGTTTTTCTGTTAGATTTCATAAATATTAAATCCATGATGGTCTTCGTTAATTTCTCTGTTATGTTAATATTTTAGTCAAATTAATTCGAGTGTATAGTTGGTGGCTGTAGTGGATCAACCTACTTCACTGGTCCGGTCATACCAACAAAATAGTGCGAGATAGTCTCAAAGAAAGAAGTTCCGACGATCTCAAAACTTCAAGCAATTTGAAGATGGCCGATTCCACGAGCTGTAAAGGATTTGCAGGAATTGGCATCATATTAATGCAAAGGGGCGGAGCAAATTGCATGGTTTAGTAAGGATCTAAAGAAATTAGGTTAAAGTCGGTATACCAAAGAGAAATGTCGCTGATAGTTTTAGCCGTTAAAAGGTGGCGACTGTTTCTATTGGGAAGGCACTTTATAGTTCACACCGGTTAACGAAGTTTAAACTTATTATTGGAGAATGGTGACAAAATAAGACAAACCGTTGGTTGTCTAAGCTCTCGGTTTATGATAATACTGGTTGGAAAAAGAAAATCAAGTAGCATACGCTCTCTCAAGACGAACGGATGAAGTAAAGTATAGTGTTATCATCTACTACAATCACTACTGTTTACTACTAGAGTAATCTGTTGCAAGATTTCAAGGTCAAATCAGTACGAAATCAGGTTCTTAATGGCGAAAAAGGATTTGAGGAGCTCATATTAGAGCACGCTTGATTATTATACGTGTGTTATTATATCCTCTCACAGTTCTTTCTACCAAACATCCAGATGGATTTCACGTCTTTTCTAAAACCTTCATGATGGAAATTAATGACAAAGAAACAAGTAATTATTGTAATAAGAATAGTTTATGTTCCAAAAGTGTAATTAAGCAATAGTGAAAAGGTGTGTTGTTTCAAACACCACCACTTGCCACCGTAGTAACCGCTAGTAACTGCCACCACCGAACCATTGCAATGGTTCGAAAGCACTGGTTCGTTTAGTATAAATAGGAATCAAATTGTAAAAACCAAATTGTGTAATTTCTCAGATTATAAATCGAAAATTTGTTTAGATAAAGCTCATAACATATGTTATCCCTCATCAATTGGTATCAGAGCTTTGGTTGAGTCAAACAAAAGTTTCTTTCTAGATCATCATATACCACGAGAAGGGAAATCCACACCCCTGATTTCGATCGGAGAAGACTATGAAAGCCAATATTAAATGATGTTGTGAGACAACCAACTCAAACAAAGACGATACCACTTATACGAGAAGATGAAGGCTCGATCAAACAAGGTGCATGCAAAGTACAAGCAGAAGGACAAACAAATTGGATGTTATCGTTGAAGATTCAAGAGAAGATATCATCAGTGACTGAAGATTAAAGATTGAAGAACAAACAAATTACTGTTTAGTGTCATTAGGGGAAAATGTTGGAAATTAATGACAAAGAAACAAGTAATTATTGTAATTAGAATAGTTTATGTTCCATAAGTGTAATTAGGCAATAGTGAAAATGTGTGTTGTTTCAAACACCACCAATTGCAACCGTAGTAACCGTCAGTAACTGCCACCACCGAACCATTGCAATGGTTTGAAGGCACTGGTTCGTTTAGTATAAATAGGAATCGAATTGTAAAGAAAAAATTGGGTAATTTCTCAAATTATAATTCGAAACTTTGTTTAGATAAAGATGCTAACCTTTGTTATCCCCCATCAATTGGTATCAGAGCTTTGGTTGAATCAAACCAAAGTTTCTTTCTAGATCATCATATACCAGTTTCGAGAAGAGAAATCCACACCCCGGATTTCGACCCGGATTTCGACCGAAGCGGACAACCGCCAGAGAAAATTCGACGAAGGCACAAGGTTGAGAGAACCGTTGATTCAAGAACATCTCTATAAAGGACGACGATGAGGAAAATAAATTATTGATGGAAACAGAGAAAAAGGAAGAAGAAACCGAAACCGCAGAGAAAGGTTTTCACGTATTCTCCAAAATTGTATTCTTAAGAAAAAAAAGTATACAAATTAACAAAACTTTTGATAATTTTTCAAAACCAATTAATTACTGGACAATTATAATTTTTTATTAGGGTTAATGCACTTGAGGGTCACTCTAATATTCCAAATAATCCGATTGAGTCATTGAACAAAAAAAAAATGTGTCGTCGTCACTCTACTTTCAAAAGAAATTGAAAATAATCACTCATGATTCAAAATTTTTTTAAATGAATCACCCGGACAACCGGTAACCGGATAAAAGATAGTAATCTTAAATTTTATGTGACGTGGCATTTATTTATTCCTTTTTATGTGACGTGGCATTTATTTAAGTTTTCATCTCCACCTAAGTATTACCACATTGTGGGTTTAATTCCCACTGAGTCATACAAAATGGACCCCCACAGTTTTCATCTCCACCTAAGTATTACCACCGCCGGAATTCTTCTCCCGGAGAAATCATCAAAGGTAATTTCTTACTAATTTGTTTGTTTTTTTTATTATGGATCTGGATTTATTTTAGTAATTTAATTGTGTTTTGGTGTGATTTCAGTTGAAATCCGGTAATACGATTCCGGTCGGAGTTAAGGAAGGAGATACGATTCCGGAACTCTTGAAAAATCTGGTACCGCCACCGCCACCGTACCGTACCGTACCGTCGTCGGTTAATCTTACCACCACAGTCTTAGTTGAGTTTGTTGATCTGTCCATTAATGAACACCATCCTCAGTATCGTAAGTATCTTAAAGATGCGGTAAAGGAACTTTTAGGGCCTGAGTTATCGAGTCATGTGGTGATCGAGCATTCGAAAGATGGTTCTGGTATTGGAGCTGCACTTTTGGCTGCTACCAATTCGATTTATGGTCATTGATATATTGAGAGGTGTTATTGTCAGTTTTGGGAAAGAATAAATTAACTTGATTGGTTCATGTTGTCAAACCCAAGTTAGTACCATTGTTTGAGGATTGTATGTAACAATTTAATAGTTATTAATTTTTGTAATCCACTGATTTCAGTTTTGGGAAAGAATAAATTAACTTAATTGTGGTGTTATTTTTGTTCGATTTCTGTTTAGACAAGCTTATAAATTTTTAAGATGAAGAAATTTTTTAGATGAAGAATGGATAGGGAGAAATTAGAAGAAGAAAGAAAGATAGATGAGGACCACTTGTTTCATTAACCATTTTTTATATAAAAAAAAGTTAGTTGCAACCTGCTATAACAAGTTGGATGGGTCCCAATGAGTTAAATAAACGGTTTTTAAAAGTAGAGTGTAAATAACAAATATATTTTTTGTTCAATGACCCAATCGGATTATTGAGAATAGTAGAGTGACCCTCAACTGCATTAACCCTTTTTTATTACAGGATAGAAGTTTATCGACGTAAACTTTTGCGAAAAAAGTAAATATATAAAAAAGGTAGGAAGTTTCTTTTATATGAAAAAAACTAATAAGAAAGACGGGGAAGGACGACGTCGAAGAGAGAGATTTGAGAATTTTGATCGCGTGATACGATCAAAGCACATAACCCCGTGTGATGCAGTGACAACCTGTGAAGGGTACGAATAACCCGTGTGATGCGGTGACAACCTGTGAAGGGAACGAATAACCCGTGAGATGCGGTAAGAACCTATGTACAAAGAAACCATGTGTGATGCGGTAACAACTTGTGAAAAATTTGTATGATATTGTGACTCGATTATAAACATAGAGTAGTGTGATTCATGTACAAAAAAATACGAAGGAAGATCTGAGCGATTTAGATTATGTAATTTGTGTGACATAGATTAAAGTCATGTGATATGACAAAACAATAAAAAGATTGTGTGAATCAATCATCGCGACACGTATGATGAAGATTTTAAGAAGATGTTCGAAGAATACTTGTTACACTCTCAACTGTGCTACGAATTTGCCATTGACGCTTAGAAGTCAAATGAAGTACCACAAAGGGACCGGGTACTCTCGATCAAGCACAAGGATTTGCTGATCAAATACAAGCAATTGTAGAATACAATGATGTAGCAGTAAAACCAATCAAGTACCACGAAGGACCGGGTGCTCTTGTTCAAGAAGGACTTGCTGATAAAAACCAAAGAACATGTAGAACACAAGAGCGTAGCAGCAGACAAAACAACCAAGCATGTCTCAAACAACAAAGATTTAAAAGAAATCAAGAAAGAAGATGACGACTTTGTCATCGGTGTTTCAAGTTTGAAGATCGATGAGCAACAAATTACTCTTTTTTTTAATTAGGGGGGGGGGGGGGGGGGGGGGGGGGGGGGAATGTTGGAAATTAATGACAAAAAAGTAATTTGTGTTGAATATTTAATTAGTATAGTTTAAGTAGTAAAATTGTAATTAGACAAAACTTATAAAAATGTGTTTCGGTTATTCAAACCACCACCAAACGCCCGGGAAACACACAATTGCAATGGTTCGGAAGGCAACCTTTCGTTTAGTATAAATAGGAATTGAATGTAAAGAACAAAGTGTGTAATTTCTCCGATTTTATATCGAAACTTTGTTTAAAGATCCATTAACCCCCATCACTTCATAGTAGTATGAAGCATAGTCTCATTCGGATGAAAATTGAAATCATTTTCAATTATAGTAACCATGTTTTGGCTTGGCATTATATTGTGATGATATCTTTGTCCTCTTTTTAGTTAAATTTGCGTTTTTGTCTCGATGTATTTTGGCAAATCTCATTCATTTGTTACAAATTGAAGTATCAGGAACTTTATAACAGTAAAGTTAAACTACACGGGAGTTACTAATAAAGTAATAAGCCCAATCGATCTATTAGTAATTAGAAAATATTTAAAATCTCACAAGTTATCAAAAATACGACCCAGAGTTGTAATATGCATACACGTTTGACATGAAAAAGAATGACAAAGGAAATGAAGTCAAATTACAAAACCGACAGACGATTATTATAAAACTTGAACATGAACAGTTGATGTCTTGAACGCTTCAAACTATCATCAAGCCAAAACCATGACACAAATCTTATTACTCCAGTATGAACGTATAAATCTACCCTTACCGTTATACACATCATGAACAGATTCTCTAAACTCTCTCTTCAGAAGAACCATTAGTTCCTGCGTTTATACTCTTGTCATCCTTCTTTTTCTTCAAAACAATGAACCATGTCAAAGCTTCCAACACAAGTGTAATAACCCCCAAAGAGATAATAATTCCGGTATAGATTTTCTTCCATGTCTTTTCAGGGTCCAAGATATCAATTCCCTCATAGACGTTGATGACGCTCAAGATGATTACGGTGTATCCAATAGTTTGGTGATAGATGTTCCAGTATAATCTGTATTTGTGGTCTGGCTTAGGCCTCAAGAATAGAGCAAAAACCTACAAATTTTTCAACCAAAAAATTAGTTGAGAAAAGTTATAATTATTGTAACTAAAAAAACAGTTTCATTGTTTTGTCTAATATAAATAACGTTGGATAAAGATTGATTATGTGTAAATGTACCTGAATTGTTCCGAGTGCAAATAGGGTGATTCCGACGTTCCTATGAGTATTGTACTTGATTCTGGTAGAGTCACGTCCTAGGATAAGTCCGGTGATAAATCCAGCAACACCAGCACTATAGGCGGCTGTCTGGCAAGCGGCATGAATGTAAAACCATGCTGGATTACCGACCTTAAACACCTTCAAATATCTTGCTATCGTAGCCCCAACCGGTAGCAATATACCCCAACTAACCGCGTTCAATACTCCATGAGTCTGTTAAAACAATAATTAACCGTCTTTATCAAACATAATAAAACTCTTTTAATAAAAGGCCGAAAAAATAGTCTTGGGAAAAATAAGTCCAACTTTAATAATCTTTTAAACATGAAAATAACATTAAAAAAAGAACATCTAAAAATTTCAAGAAAACTTACATTCCTTCGGTGCGTTCGTGAACCACCAACACCACCACCCTCAATAGTTAAACCGGTAGAAAAATCCTCGAAACCAACAGCATTCCGGTTGGCCGAACTCATCTCATGAATACTCGGAGCTCCATTAATAACCCGACCCACTTGCCAAACCTGATTAAATTTCGTTTCTCCACTTGGCAAAACAAGTGTAGCATAAATTACCACAACTTCATCAACTCTCTCAAAAGTTATCCTAGAAACCTCAAAACTCAAAGAAGCGGGTTGTAACCCAGTTCCATAACTAGTAACCGGTGAAGTATACCCTTGAACCGACCCGTCTGATGATACTAACGCAACAAGTGCTTGCGATCCAATCATCCCCGACCCACCAATATTAATAGCCCATGCAACCCATTGATTCGTCGTTGACCCTGTGTGTCTAAACGCCATGTCAACGGTGCCATTAGTGTGGTAATTCCAGTGTAAATGCGAGTTTAAAACCGGTAAGGACACACAAGTTGTAAAGACTTGGTTCCTTGTAAAAACATAATTTTGACATGGTTGACTATAAGTTGTCACTAAATTTGATAACAAGACGCAAAATAAAAGACAAAATATTTTACCCATTAGGGAAAAGTAATCGTAATTAACAAGACCTAATTCGATGTTGCTGGTTCGCAAATATGGGATTGTAGATGGTTTATTTATATATAAGTGGGAATTGGTCGGTTAACTTTGTTATCCTTATTGTTTTAGGATTGTGTTTTAAGTTTATTATTTCCTTTAAACCATATTATACATTTTTATTTTATAAATTACATAAGATGTCTTTATGTTTGAATATGGTAATAATTATGTCATTTGTTACCACTTAATTAATGTCTTTATATAAATTCTTTTATGAAAAATCTATTATTTTGAATCTTCGGCCTTCGCTCAATCACTAATTATTAAATCACTGACGATTTCTCGGACTATTCAAAACCCTTTTCTCAACTTGTATATAGTTCAAGATTTTATCTAAGATTTTTCCTTCTTAGTTTCCGTTATAAGTTAATAAGTTAATCCAAGCACTCACTAAAATCTATGAACTCGTTTCTCATAATCTATAAATTAACTAGGTTTGAACCCGTGCGGTATATAGTAGACAAACATTTAAACTAGATATGTTTATATTTATTAATGATCAGTTAAAATAGGATAAAATGTCAAAAAAATGTAATATAAAATACACATTTTGACATTTGGGGGTATGTAAAAAAATTTGGAACCAAAAAGGATTAAAAATCGAATTTGGCATAATAAAGGATTATTTGCGAAAATTAAGTTTTTAACTTGTTTTCAACATGTAAAACATTAAATAACATGTCTCGTTTTTTTTCTAAAAGTCACGAGGAATTACAGAAAATCACATCTTCAAAAAGAGTTTTAATCATATTTTAAAATTTATGCTTGAAACTTCATTTAACGATTTATAATTTTAGAAAATCCTCTTTTAAAACAAATAAGCTTTATAATCCCTTTTTAAAACAAATTAGATATTATAATCTTTTTTTAAAACAAATTATATTTTATAATCCTTTTTGGTTCTAAATGTTTTTACGTACCCCCAATTGTCAAACTTTGTATTTTATGTTATATTTTTTGGTATTTTTCCCATTAAAATATCAATATTAAAGTGTTCCGTGTAAGAAAATGAAACTATAGTCTCATAAGCTTCAAATCTCCCTTAATATTGAAGACGAAAACCATACTTGGTAGCAGGGGCGGATGTACATGGTCAAGAGGGTATGCACTTGCATACCCTACTAGCAGTGCAAAATTTTGGAGTTTTGTGTTTATTTAGTAAGTCTAACATAGAAGTGCACACCCTTATTTCAAATCCTAGATCCAGTGCACACCCTTATTTCAAATCCTAGATCCGCCACTGCTTGGTAGTAGTTGGACTATTACACTAAATATTAACTCATTTTGTAACTGATATTTCTTTCTAAATGATGGTGCTTCAGTATGCAACCTTTAACTTAGATAAGTTGATTTTAAGATGAGAAGAAAACGGCTCTTGACCTTTTATATAATCACTTGATACTAACTGTTTGTAAATCGATATAAATTTGAATGAAAAACTGAAGAAAGTTGAAACATATAGCAAAACAGATTTAAATCAAAGCGTTAGGACTTAGAGTTCATCCATAGTGTGACTCCTAAATGATTATAAAACAAAACGAAACGAAACGATAAAAACAACAAATACATAAATGAGGTCAAAATATTTTAGATTTGCATCATAATGTAGGATCTTGAATCCATCAAAGGATATATGGTAGGGGCTCCTTAAGGATTGCAATTTTCCCATGGCCAAACCAGCATTTCATCTTCTTCATCACACATATTAAACCCATTAAAACCAAACTCCATATCCCGATCTGTATCATCAAAACATAATCCCATTTTTTATGAGGAATTTAAGCTCGAGTTTCTCATCTTTTCTCTCGTTGGCATTTTTTCATTGTTTACAGGATTTTCGACATCGAATTCTGCCAACCACTTTTCTAAGACATCCTCATCATGGATACTCAAAATCTCCCTTGAATCAATATCTTGTCTTTTCAAACAACATCCCGTGTCGATAAATTCATCATCTTGAAACCCTAACCAGTTCGATCCCAACTCATTACTTATAACATTGTCATAAACTTGAGTTTCATTAACTTGTAATGTCTGGTTTTCAAAAATCTTATTTTACAAAAACTTTTTAGTTATAAGAGTTTTACACAGCGGAATCACATCAAAACGAAATATTGCGGTTCATAAACATCTTTATACAAACCATATGTTACTTAGTTATAATATCAAAAGCATACAACCAAAACTATTCAAATGGGGATAATGTCTACCCCGAGCAATCCCGCGTCACCGGGATAGCGTCTAGCACCCTACGAGCAAAAGACACATTTGAAAAGAGTATCATCAAAGTTGGCGAGACAATAATTTAGTAAAGACTATAAAACATTTCATAAGATATTATCTTCATAGTCCCTAACCATACCCGCACCCATCGCAGACGAATATATTACAAATCAATAATTAAACAATAATAAAGTGCACAGGTAAATGATTCTCATCTCATAATCATATTCCGCACTATTGTCTATTTCTTACGTCTAGGATCCATCTCATGTCCAAACGTCAACTGTCTCAACTTGGGTCCGTCTTATGCCCAACAATCATCTTTCTAAATCGGGGTCCATCTCTTGCCCCGTGGGACTACAATCTCGTTCGCTACTCGCACATTCCCGCTTTTATTATAAGCATCGGGACTTGACTCCTAATCTCTATAATAACCCTAAATGTAGGCTTTCACTACTCCGACGTTGCATACGCTACGTTGTCGTTAAGGAGGGTTCCACGGTTCCATCTAACACACCTCCCCACTCCCCCGTGATGTATCCGACTGACACTCATCTCATGGTCATACATCACTCCAGTATGAGATCGCGTCTCAGTACCGCGTGTCACACGGGAGGTCTAGAATTCCCCGTAACCATCTTTTTAAGGCTAGCACTTTTCCACCTAGTCGGTCAAACTAGGTCAATCTATCTACGAGCAGCTACCTACCACCCATAACCCAGGCCTCTTATACAAAACTATGTCATACTACTATAATGCATAAAACAAATAACAATAAGTAAAGGCTATAAGGCAGCTGCAAGGCCACAATCAAATATGTTCGTCATCTCAATGTACAACATTATTAATCAAATAACAAAGATGTATTTCATCACATTATACACAAGTGAGACATGAGTAACAACAACTACTCGATCAAAGTACGATTATGTTATCCTCTTAAAATGGTTCATCTTAAATCGATCAGAGCGATGCAAACACGATCAACCTGATCATAACATACCCGTTAATAAGATCGTACAACTAATAACGATCAACGCTTACTCGCTTAACGGTAACTAAAAATCCCATCAGACCTCCCAACTGCCGGTTGAAACAACTCAGCCGCCGGTTGTGCGTTGTTACGTAACTTGCGCAACACGAAACAAACTTCCTGCGTGACACTTGTGCAACACATAAAAATGGAGAAACACATAGTACGTAACAACCTTAACGTAACAACTTTAGCGCAACAGATTTAACAAAACAAAAACGTTGCGTAACACCTTCCAACCTCCGGTTGGAGACTTGCAGGTCCAAAACTCAGCGTAACACACTTTCTTCTCCAACCCAACCAACACCCAACTTACAGATTTTATAAACTTAACAAAACTAGGTATAAATTATACTAATCAACTCCGCAAGACTAGTAAAACATAAAGTTATACCTCACTTTTTCGAACCAGGTATGAAATCGACCCGAACGAACCACCACGAAAACAGTTCTGCTTAAACCAAATTGATCCTTAATCTTCTAGGAACACGATGGTGTTTTCGGTTTTGAAAATGATCCACAAACGAATCTCATACGCTTGATTTTCGGTTAAAGGGTGTTTTTCTCTTTTTTTTCCTTTCTCTGTATAACACACACACACACACAAAAATGCAGATTTGCATTACCCCACTAACTCAATATATATATATATATATATATATATATATAGGATTAGGATATTATAAAAAGGGATTAAAAATAAAAAGTATAGGAAGAAATCTGGTTGTGACACGTGTCAAAAAAAAAAAAGTCCCATGATTATATCATTAAGGGTATAATCGTCATTTTGAGACATAAGGAGCCAAAATAAATAAGTCCATTTTTCCCATTTGGTACCATTATCTCACCACACTTCTTTCAGATTTGCTTTTTTTCCTCTCCACCTACTTCTTCTTCAGATCTGTTTTTTTTTTTCACGATGCTGATGAAGGTGACGGTGGCGGTGGATATGAAGGTGACGGTGACCTGATCGATGACATCACGATGCTGATGAAGGTGACGATGACCTGATCGATGACATTACGGATGCTCCTCGAACCGAAAAATGAAACCGACGGATTTGGTGCTGATGAAGGTGACGGTGGCGGTGGATATGAAGGTAACGGTGGCGGTGGTGGTTCGTTTGGTGGTGGTTTTGGTGGATTCAATTTGGAGAGGAAGAATACGACGTTGGTGCTGATGAAAGTGACGGTGGCGGTGGTGGTTCGTTTGGTGGTGGTTTGGTGGATTCAATTTGGAGAGGAAGAATATTTATGCACAATGTTTTGTAATTTTTATGCACATATATATCTAAAATTTATACACAATGTTTTGTAATTTTTTGTATAAAAAACTTATATAAAATCAATGCACACTTATTGATAAAATCGATGCACAATGTTCGTAATTTTTATAAAATCGATGCACACGTTATTGATAATATTTATGCACAGATGTCCATAAAAATGAGGAATCGGGGGAAAATGAAATTATTAAAAAGAAGATATTTCTGCTTACTACAAAAAGGACCTGGAAGTTTGAAAATATTACAAAAATGCCACCGCGTTGACTTTTTTGGGCTAACTTTTTGTTGACTAAATGTGTGGCTGAGATTCCTCCCTATCCTTTTTATTTTAAAATTCTTTTACCATATCCCTCCCATATATATATATATATATATATATATATATATATATATATATATATATATATGTTTGCATATTTCTAAACTTAACCCTCAAGTTTGAGACTTAAACACTTATGGTCCTCATGGACTAGGGGTGACCAAAAAAACCGAGACCCGACTTGGACCGGAACCGAGTCTAAACCGGCGTGTCCACTCGATTTGGACCGGAAACTATATCTTTTGTATAGATCTGGACTTTGTTTCTTTTGATATTTAATTATACTATGACAACAATTTACGTTTTTTACTATGCCTATTACGTATTTACGTTTATGATTTGTAATTCGATACAATTATTTTTTGTGTTGCTTATTGGTTCGGTTTGATATTATGATTATGGCACCTATCGTTTAACCTACTTTTTTCTTATGACCTTTTTTTCTTTCTTAAATTGGATAACCTTTTTTATTACTATGTTGTGTATTTTGTGGAGTATTAAAACCGAAATGAACCGAAAACCAAAGAAACGACTAGGAACCGGACCGAAAATATCCCGGAAAAAAGCGGTCCGGTCCTCGGTCCACCGTTTCTTGTTTTATTTTGTCTCGGTCCGGTCCATGCCTTTTGAACACCCCTATCATGGACCATACTTATTACAAAATAAGTCTTAACAAAATTCGGGATGTTACAATTCACCCCCTCTTAAATTGATTCCTTCACGGAATCAAGCTTCAAACTAATGAAGATAACGATCCCTCATTTCACTCTCGGTCTCCCATGTCGATTATAAACCACGTTTGCTTTAATCAACTTAACTCTCCTTTTCCGTAACTGTCTCGTTTCCCGATCTAGGATCTCCACTGGTTCCTCAAATAGCCTCTTATCATCGTAAAATCTCAATTCTTTTAATGGGATGATATGCGGCTCCTCGGACAAGCACTTACGAAGATAGCTTACGTGAAACACGTTGGGAATTCCATCTAATGCTGAAGGTAACCTTAACTTATACGCTTGATCACAAACCCTTTGCAGAACCTCAAAAGGACCAATAAATCGACGACCCAACTTTCCTCGCTTCCCAAAGCGATTAATCCCTTTGCAAGGTGATACTTTCAACATAATGCTCTCACCAACCTCAAATGACTTGGGTAGGTTTCTGGTCAGAATACTTCTTTTGTCGCTCTCGAGCAACTCTCAACCGCTCTCGAGCTATGGCAACTTTATCTACCGTTAACTATACAATCTCAGGACCCGAAAACTGCTTTTCTCCCGTTTCTAAACAACAAATAGAGGTTCGACATCTCAACCCGTATAACATTTTACAGGGAGCCATCTTAATGCTCGAATAATATGTATTATTATAAGCAAACTCTACTAACGGTAAATGTGAATCCCAATTACCACCATACTCGATAACATGCCCTTAGCATATCTCTAAAGTATGGATAGTCCTCTCGCTCTGACCATCGGTCTGAGGATGATACCTCGTGCTCAAATGCACTCTTGACCCTAAGTCTTCTTGTAGTCGTTTCCAAAACCATGAAGCGATTCTACTATCCCGATCAGATACAATAGGCTAGGACACACACTCATAAAAAATAAGCTAGGACACACACTCATAAAAATAAGGGTGTAAACGAGTCGATTCAAGCGGAGTACTGGCACGCTCGAACTCGACCGAGCTTTAAATTCTCGAGCCCGACTCGGTTGCAAAAACTTCTGCTCACAACTCCACTCGAGCTTGATTGATTATATATTTGAAACTCAAACTCGATAAATAACCGTTACATTAACTCGACTCATATCACTTCATATCTATATATAATATGGGAAAATCAAATATTATGCTAGTGATAGTGTTAGTAGGTGATGGCTTATATTTATAGCCTATCAATCCTAACATTTGGGTTAAGCCCACTAAAATGTGACAAAAAGGCTAGAACCGACACCAGAAGCCCGCGACCAGGAAAAATGGCCCGGCACCTGGCCCGTGTCCGGGAACCAGGCCGTGTCCCAGCAAATGTCCGGGAGCCAAGGCCATGTCCCGGCAAGTGTCCGGGAGCCAAGCCGTGTCCCGGCAAAATGTCCAGGAGCCAAGCCGTGTCCCGGCAAAATGTCCGGGAGCCAAGCCGTGTCCCGGCAAAATGTCCGGGAGCCAAGGCCATGTCCCGGCAAGTGTCCGGGAGCCAAGCCGTGTCCCGGCAAAGTGTACGGGAGCCAAGCCGTATCCCGGCAAAGTGTCCGGAGCCAAGCCGTATCCCGGCAGAGTGTCCGGAGCCAAGCCCGTGTCCCGGCAAAGTGTCCGGGAACCAAGCCCGTGTGTCCAGGAGACAAGCCCGTGTCCCGGCAAGTGTCCCGGGAACCAAGCCCGTGTCCCGGCAATATCCCGGGAGCCGAACCCGTGTCTCGGCAGATGTCCGGGAGCCAAGCCCCGTATCCCGGCAGTGTCCGGGAACCTGGTCTCGTGTCCCGGCAGCATCCGGGAACCAGGCCTCGTGCCCCGGCAGTGTCCGGGAGCCAAGCCTCGTATCCCGGCTGTGTCCCGTCACTTAGCATCCCTGTGTCGGGAGACCTCTTCCTACCAGTCAGACACTCAGGCCTAATCCTTGAGTGTAACCGTCAGAGCATTAATAAGGTCATATTAATAACATAGACGTTAATGGCCATTGGAATCCTATTGATGAGCCATAAATGGTCATCATTGCCATACGTTGTTAAATACCTGGAAGTGTTGGGTATAAATACTTAACACTTCAGGTTTTGGAAACAACTTCATCATCTTCCTCACATATTCACTGACCGGAGTACTTAACCATATCCGATCAATCTCTTGACCACCTTAGATTCGCCAAGAGTCTGTTAGGTTTGCACTGCTTGAGCAGGAGGCCAAGAGAGTGATCAATCCAACCCAAGTTACTGAGCCTGTCAATCCTTGCTCAAACATTGGCGCCATCCGTAGGACACGTTTTTAGCAACGGTGTTTTACCTTCATTTCCAGATTTTCACAAAAATTTTTCTTTAATCCATTTCTTCTTTCATCATGGAAGACATGAACTCTGCACCAATAATTTCCTCAGCCCCCAGAGGTAACTACCACCACACCACCGCCAATGACTACTGTGACCTCATCCCCAGTGACTGTTGTGACCACATCCCAAGCTGAAGGGAGTACCACCCTGATACCAACGACTGTTTCCTCACCTCGTACATTTGTTTCATTGCCTATTCCATCCAGTCCATTCTTACCAGACATGGAGACAGACATGACGTTTGACAGAGGTCCTATGGGGAGGACAGGCAGGCACGGATTTTCCGCCTTGAGGATTGGACACTGAGGGGATTCAGGTCCTGCCGCGCCTGTATCGATTCAACCAAACCACTGGACCTTTGTATTCTACAAAGGGTGCCGGAGCTAGTGCATCTGCCATACCAACCCCAAACGTTCCAAGGTTTTCAGATCCCCATGGCTCGTACCTCAACCACTGCACGAGGAAGCAGCTGAGGCCTCTAGACAGGCTGTACCAGAACTTTCCTGGCTTTGGCAGCCCCCTAGGGCAGCTTGCCCAGCAGTGTCCCAACCCCGGGCACTTCAAAGCGACATTTAGAAATACCAAGGAGCAGAGCATCGGTCCCGGCACCAACCTCATCTATCACTCCTGGCACACTAATTGGAGTCCCTGCACCAGCACCACCACAGGTAATTCCCCAAACAAGACGGAAACAGATGTCCTTGTTAACACAGTTGGGCGGGATCGCCTGAGGCGAACGCAGCGAACCGGTGTTGCCACCTCAAAAATCCCAATTCAGAGTTTATACGACGAGGAATGACAAGAGAAGCTATTATGCCTGTATCCATAGTAAGTTCGAAATTTTGTGACTGGGTGTCCAGATATCCGATGCCAGACAAGCAGAAGGTCCCCTCCATTGTAGGCATTATGACGGCACAAGGGATCCAGACGACCATATGGCCTTGTTGAGCAGGCCATCATGAAGAAAAATGGGTGACCCTGTAAGGCCTGTAAAATGTTTCCAGGACATTGCAAGGGTTCGCCAGAGTTGGTTTGCTGGCCTTCCAGAAAGGGGCATTAGAGGACTTCGCGGATCTAAAGGCAAAATTTGGTCTACCAATTCTTTCAGCAAAGAAACAACGCACGAACCCATCTGAGGGCCCACCTAATCCGGCAGAAGGAAGGGGAAGCTTTGCGAGACTTCATCCTGCGGATACACTCAGGAATGCCAAAAGATCCCAGGTTTGCCAGAAAGCCAACAAATTTCAGGTTTCACCTTTTCCCTATTGCCTGGTCAGTTGCAGGAAAACTTGCAAAAGGACTCCCGCCA
>CAJVGC010000001.1:69218517-69293470 GCA_910822075.1 Senecio squalidus | reverse complement strand
CTTCTCACTCTACCCGCATCATAGATACGCAACATGCCACTTTCCTCGAAAATTCAGAGATCAGTGGGAGCACGACAAATCCTGATTTAGATTTGCAAGAAGTACAAGAAGCGGGGGGAAACCACTCGTCGGTTATTACGATTCCTCCGATAACTCCTCTTGTACCCAACGCTGCTCCCGTTATGCCTGGATCTTCTAATGAACCGGTTGAACCTCCCATTATGCCTCCTAATCTAAACGTCGAAGAACCGCTTGTTCCTGTTACTGAACCCGTAATTCAGCTCAGGAGATCATCAAGGGCTCGCAGAAACACTAATTTTGATGGTTTCGAAACTTATATGGCTGAAGTCAAAAATATTGGGAGACTAACTGATCCAACCTCTTACCGAGAAGCTATTAATAGTGATCAGGCCACTCATTGGATTGAAGCCATGATTGAAGAGCTCAATTCCATGAAGCATAATGGCGTTTGGGTATTGGTTGCACTTCCTAAAGGATCCAAAATAATTGGTTGTAAATGGGTCTTCAAAACCAAATTAGACCCGAATGGAAACGTCGAACGCTATAAGGCCAGACTGGTTGCAAAAGGCTTTACTCAAAAGGAAGGAATTGATTATCAAGAGACCTTTTCTCTAGTCTCTCGTAAAGATTCCCTAAGGATCGTCATGGCACTCGTAGCTCATTATGATTTAGAGTTACATCAGATGGATGTCAAGACCGCTTTCCTAAATGGTGACTTGCAAGAAGACGTATTCATGCAGCAACCTGAAGGATTTATTCCAGAAGGTAAAGAGCACATGGTCTGCAAGTTGAAAAAATCGATATATGGGTTGAAACAAGCATCACGACAATGGTACCTTAAATTTGATGAAGTCGTGAAATCTGATGGCTTCCTAAAGAATCAAGTGGATCAATGCACTTATCTCAAGATCAGTGGGAGTAACTTTATTATCCTTGTTTTGTATGTGGATGATATTCTGCTTGCAAGTAACAACTTGGATTTGCTACATGAGTCGAAGCGAATGCTTTCGCATAATTTCGACATGAAAGATCTCGGTGATGCCTCTTATGTTATAGGTATCGAAATACATCGAGACAGACGTAATGGTGTTCTAGGTCTTTCCCAAAGGGCTTACATTGACCGTATTCTAGAACGCTATAACATGCAGCACTGCACACCCACTGTGGCTCCGGTAGTTAAAGGGGTCGTATTTGGACCTCATCAAACTCCGAGCACTGAGACTGAGAAGGCTGAAATGAGGATGATACCTTACTCATCTGTAGTTGGGAGCATTATGTACACTCAGGTCTGTACTCGACCGGATATCGCTTACATCGATGGTATGCTGGGGCGTTACTTATCTAACCCCGGATTAGCACACTGGAAAGCGGCTAAGAAGGTTCTACGATATCTGAAAGGGACCAAAGACTACAAATTAACTTATAGAAGAAGTGACAACTTGGAAGTAGTAGGTTATTCTGACTCTGACTTTGCTAAAAGCAAAGAAGACCATAAATCTACTTCTGGGTATATTTTCATGTTAGCTGGCGGACCAATCTCTTGGCGGAGTCATAAACAGAAACTGACCACGACGTCTACTATGATGGCTGAATATGTTGCCATTTATAATGCAACTTGTCATGGGATGTTGTTAAGGAACCTGATCAGTGGACTCAAACTCGTCAACTCAATCTCTAGACCATTGAAGCTTTACTGTGATAACTCAGCTGTTGTAACTTTCTCGAACAGTAACAGTTCGACTGGCGCTGGGCTGTATCTCGACACAAAGTATCTGTTTGTACGCGAACGGGTTGAGGAAAATGTTCTTTGTGTTGAGTACATAAGTACACATGACATGCTAGCGGATCCGATGACCAAAGGTCTTCCTCCTAATATATTCGTAGGACACGTGTCGAATATGGGGCTTACAAAAGACTTAATTTAATAGCATGTTGTACTTATTGGTCATTATTATTTATTAATGAAAATTTTTTTCCTCCTTATTCAGATTTTGTTTGTCTATTATTTACACCTTATGCGCATAACTGTGTTGGACATTATTATAACAAAATTTGTCTTAGTTGGTCTATCATTGCTTATTCAGTTTTGAATTTGAGTCATAGTTTGACTAGTGGGGGTCCTGAGTAGATATTCTTCTCTACGACTGTACTTATTGACTATGATTTCGGTTTGAAACAAAATGAGTATTATCTCGTACGGACTTATTAATACTCATAGATAAATGATCTACTTGGTCAAGTGGGAGAATGTTGGACCCATATTATTTGTGACCCTCATTGATCATTTATCCTTACTGATATGATGACTGACACTAACTGAAATCTGTGTCTAGTAAATATTCGATGGACGTATTTACATTAACGACACTATAGATTTCCCATTAGGTGATCGGAACTATGAGAGCTTAAAATAAACACTTATTAAACACCAAGGACTAAATAGTACACACTCCTAATTTGAGTATGTATATAAGGGCTATTATAAACCCTTACAAGGGTTGGTCAATTTATCACCATCTTCTATCCTAAAACACACACAAGTGTTTTCTCTCAATTACGGTTATAATATAACCGGAATTCCATCCTAATACGATCATCTCGTTTTGGGAATCAATGGCAAACTTATTCAACAACATCCCAGGATCATCAGGAGGTATGTTGATTACATGAATCAATCTAATTTAATTCCAACAAGATTAATTAACTTGTATGAAATAATCGGTCGGTCTATAATCGGTTTAAAGTTATTAGGATTCGAGAGGACCTAGTAATAACAATTTAGGTAATAAAACGTGAACGAGTAAGTCTAGTTGTTAAGATTCGAGAGGACTTAATAATTAGAGAAGTTATTCGAGAGGAAACTTCATAAGATTAAATCATATAATACCGGCTTGTTGATTAATGCTTGATTATTGATAATTGTAACTGTATTCGAGAGGAACATTATAATTTGAAGTAGTTAAAGTTAGTGAAATATTCGAGAGGAGTTTTGCTATATATAAGAAGTTAATTATACATTCAATTTCGTAAACATAATTAGAAAACAAGTGAAGTGTCAAACGAGTATACTTTTCCATTATTTGATAACAACAATTACTTTTCTCATATTGATTTTTATAATCACCTTTTACAATTACTTTGCAATTTTAATTAGATAATCTTTAGTTATAAAAACCCCAAAAAACTAACAAGTATTATTAATTTGAAGTAAAAAACTAAATTAGTCCCTGTGATCGAACCTTTACTTACTTAAAGCTATATTATATACGAATAGGTCCACTGCCTATAAGTGTGTAATTAAGTCGAATAGTAGGTCGAGTTTATTAAACTAGATTTTACACATCACTTGTACAATGCTCGGGAGTTTGTTGGTGGCCCTATATTTGTGCAGAGTCTTGTATCTCCTCAAGTTTACAATCATAATCGTAAGAAACAAAAGAGAAAGAGAAGTGCTAAGGCTGGTTTTAACTAATACGTATGTTATGAATTTACATTTTACATATGCATTATGAATAATTGGATTTTTGTCACATTCATAGGCTAGTTCAATTCCGTAGTAACATAGCAAACTGTTGAAAAATAGATGCCGCCAATAACAATGTGAACATTGCTTTTCCTTTTACTAGTAACTAACTATTATACTCTATGCATCTACCATAATATCAATATCGAAATATTTTAGTTGCTTAACCGAGGTCTTTTGATTTGATTCGTAGAGCGAGTACCATAGTATATGTTGTTGACGTGTGAAGAAGATTACATGATGTTTCTTTATGAAGTTTATGTATCCATGATTGTATTTTTCTAAGTAATGTTGTAAACAAATACGAAGTACTTGTTTGGAGATTTGGTATGAAAAGGATTTTGAGTATCATGTATCATAACTATTGTTCTAGGAGTTTTTCTCTTAGATTTCATAAGTATTAAATCCATGATGATCTTCATTAATTTCTCTGTTATGTTAATATTTTAGTCAAATTAATTCGAGTGTATTGTTGGTGGCTGTAGTGAATCAACCTCATTCACTGGTCTGATTCATACCAACAAAATAGTGCGAGATATCTTCAAAGAAAGAAGTTTCGACGATCTCTAAACTTCAAGCAATTTCAAGTTGGCCGATTCCACGAGCTGTGAGGATTTGCAGGAATTGGCATCATATTAATGCAAAGGGGCGGAACAAATTGCATTGTTTACTAAGGATCTAAAGAAATTAGGTTAAAATCGGTATACCAAAGAGAAATGTTGCCGATAGTTTTAGCCATTAAAAAAAGTGGCGACTGTATGTATTGGGAAGGTACTTAATAGTTCACACCGGTCAACGAAGTTGAAACTTATTACTGCATAATGGTGTCAAAACTAGACCAAGCGTTGGTTGTCTAAGCTCTAGGTTTATGATAATACTTCCTGGAAAGAGAAAATCAAGTAGCATACACTCTTTCAAGACGAATGGATGAAGTAACGTATAGTGTTATCACTTACCACATTCACCACGGTTTACTACTAGAGTAATTTGATGCAAGATTTTAAAGTCAAATCAGTACGAAATCAGGTTCTTAATGGCGAAAAAGGATTTGAGGAGCTCACAGTAGCGGACGCTTGATTATTATATGTGTGTTATTATATCCTCTGACAGTTCTTTCTACCAAACATCCAGATGGATTCACGTCTTTTTTAAAGCCTTCATAGTAGTATGAAGCATAGTCTCATTCGGATGAAACTTGTAATCATTTTCAATTCACGTTGTGAGTAGTAACCATGTTTTGGCTTGCCCTTAAATTGTGATGATATCTTTGTCCTCCTTTTAGTTAAATTTGCGTTTTGGTCTCGATGTATTTTGGCAAATCTCATTCATTTGTTACAAATTGAAGTATCAGGAACTTTATAATAGTAAAGTTAAACTACACGGGAGTTACTAATAAAGTAATAAGCCTAATCGATCTATTAGTAATTAGAAAATATTTAAAATCTCACAAGTTATCAAAAATACGACCCAGGGTTGTAATATGCATACACGTTTGACATGAAAAAGAATGACAAAGGAAATGAAGTCAAATTACAAAACCGACAGACGATTATTACAAAACTTGAACATGAACAGTTGATGTCTTGAACGCTTCAAACTATCATCAAGCCAAAACCATGACACAAATCTTATTACTCCAGTATGAACGTATAAATCTACCCTTACCGTTATACACATCATGAACAGATTCTCTAAACTCTCTCTTCAGAAGAACCATTAGTTCCTGCGTTTATACTCTTGTCATCCTTCTTTTTCTTCAAAACAATGAACCATGTCAAAGCTTCCAACACAAGTGTAATAACCCCCAAAGAGATAATAATTATAGATTTTCTTCCATGTCTTTTCAGGGTCCAAGATATCAATTCCCTCATAGACGTTGATGACGCTCAAGATGATTACGGTGTATCCAATAGTTTGGTGATAGATGTTCCAGTATAATCTGTATTTGTGGTCTGGCTTAGGCCTCAAGAATAGAGCAAAAACCTACAAATATTTCAACCAAAAAATTAGTTGAGAAAAGTTATAATTATTGTAACTAAAAAAACAGTTTCATTGTTTTGTCTAATATAAATAACGTTGGATAAAGATTGATTATGTGTAAATGTACCTGAATTGTTCCGAGTGCAAATAGGGTGATTCCGACGTTCCTATGAGTATTGTACTTGATTCTGGTAGAGTCACGTCCTAGGATAAGTCCGGTGATAAATCCAGCAACACCAGCACTATAGGCGGCTGTCTGGCAAGCGGCATGAATGTAAAACCATGCTGGATTACCGACCTTAAACACCTTCAAATATCTTGCTATCATAGCCCCAACCGGTAGCAATATACCCCAACTAACCGCGTTCAATACTCCATGAGTCTGTTAAAACAATAATTAACCGTCATTATCAAACATAATAAAACTCTTTTAATAAAAGGCCGAAAAAATAGTCTTGGGAAAAATAAGTCCAACTTTAATAATCTTTTAAACATGAAAATAACATTAAAAAAAAGAACATCTAAAAATTTCAAGAAAACTTACATTCCTTCGGTGCGTTCGTGAACCACCAACACCACCACCCTCAATAGTTAAACC
Source organism: Senecio squalidus (assembly GCA_910822075.1). Classification (NCBI taxonomy): domain Eukaryota; kingdom Viridiplantae; phylum Streptophyta; class Magnoliopsida; order Asterales; family Asteraceae; genus Senecio; species Senecio squalidus. The sequence continues at coordinate 69,287,348 of CAJVGC010000001.1, read as the reverse complement.
GGTAGAAAAATCCACGAAACCAACAGCATTCCGGTTGGCCGAACTCATCTCATGAATACTCGGAGCTCCATTAATAACCCGACCCACTTGCCAAACCTGATTAAATTTCGTTTCTCCACTTGGCAAAACAAGTGTAGCATAAATTACCACAACTTCATCAACTCTCTCAAAAGTTATCCTAGAAACCTCAAAACTCAAAGAAGCGGGTTGTAACCCAGTTCCATAACTAGTAACCGGTGAAGTATACCCTTGAACCGACCCGTCTGATGATACTAAAGCAACCAGTGATTGCGATCCAATCATCCCCAACCCACCAATATTAATAGCCCATGCAACCCATTGATTCGTGGTTGACCCTGTGTGTCTAAACGCCATGTCAACGGTGCCATTAGTGTGGTAATTCCAGTGTAAATGCGAGTTTAAAACCGGTAAGGACACACAAGTTGTAAAGACTTGGTTCGTTGTAAAAACATAATTTTGACATGGTTGCCTATAAGTTGTCACTAAATTTGATAACAAGACGCAAAATAAAAGACAAAATATTTTACCCATTAGGGAAAAGTAATCGAAATTAACAAGACCTAATTCGATGTTGCTGGTTCGAAAAATGGGATTGTAGATGGTTTATTTATATATAAGTGGGAATTGGTCGGTTAACTTTGTTATCCTTATTGTTTTAGGATTGTGTTTTAAGTTTATTATTTCCTTTAAACCATATTATACATTTTTATTTTATAAATTACATAAGATGTCTTTATGTTTGAATATGGTAATAATTATGTCATTTGTTACCACTTAATTAATGACTTTAATTATATAAATTCTTTTATGAAAAATCTATTATTTTGAATCTTCGGCCTTCGCTCAATCACTAATCATTAAATCACTGACGATTTCTCGGACTATTCAAAACCCTTTTCTCAACTTGTATATAGTTCAAGATTTTATCTAAGATTTTTCCTTCTTAGTTTCCGTTATAAGTTAATAAGTTAATCCAAGCACTCACTAAAATCTATGAACTCGTTTCTCATAATCTATAAATTAACTAGGTTTGAACCCGTGCGGTATATAGTAGACAAACATTTAAACTAGATATGTTTATATTTATTAATGATCAATTAAAATAGGATAAAATGTCAAAAAAAATGTAATATAAAATACACATTTTGACATTTGGGGGTATGTAAAAAAATTTGGAACCAAAAAGGATTAAAAATCGAATTTGGCATAATAAAGGATTATTTGCGAAAATTAAGTTTTTAACTTGTTTTCAACATGTAAAACATTAAATAACATGTCTCGTTTTTTTTTCTAAAAGTCACGAGGAATTACAGAAAATCACATCTTCAAAAAGAGTTTTAATCATATCTTAAAATTTATGCTTGAAACTTCATTTAACGATTTATAATTTTAGAAAATCCTCTTTTAAAACAAATAAGCTTTATAATCCCTTTTTAAAACAAATTAGATATTATAATCTTTTTTTAAAACAAATTATATTTTATAATCCTTTTTGGTTCTAAATGTTTTTACGTACCCCCAATTGTCAAACTTTGTATTTTATGTTATATTTTTTGGTATTTTTCCCATTAAAATATCAATATTAAAGTGTTCCGTGTAAGAAAATGAAACTATAGTCTCATAAGCTTCAAATCTCCCTTAATATTGAAGACGAAAACCATACTTGGTAGTAGTTGGACTATTACACTAAATATTAACTCATTTTGTAACTGAAATTTCTTTCTAAATGATGGTGTTTCAGTATGCAACCTTTAACTTAGATAAGTTGATTTTAAGATGAGAAGAAAACGGCTCTTGACCTTTTATATAATCACTTGATACTAACTGTTTGTAAATCGATATAAATTTGAATGAAAAACTGAAGAAAGTTGAAACATATAGCAAAACAGATTTAAATCAAAGCGTTAGGACTTAGAGTTCATCCATAGTGTGACTCCTAAATGATTATAAAACAAAACGAAACGAAACGATAAAAACAACAAATACATAAATGAGGTCAAAATATTTTAGATTTGCTTCATAATGTAGGATCTTGAATCCATCAAAGGATATATGGTAGGGGCTCCTTAAGGATTGCAATTTTCCCATGGCCAAACCAGCATTTCATCTTCTTCATCACACATATTAAACCCATTAAAACCAAACTCCATATCCCGATCTGTATCATCAAAACATAATCCCATTTGTTATGAGGAATTTAAGCTCGAGTTTCTCATCTTTTCTCTCGTTGGCATTTTTTCATTGTTTACAGGATTTTCGACATCGAATTCTGCCAACCACTGTTCTAAGACATCCTCATCATGGATACTCAAAATCTCCCTTGAATCAATATCTTGTCTTTTCAAACAACATCCCGTGTCGATAAATTCATCATCTTGAAACCCTAACCAGTTCGATCCCAACTCATTACTTATAACATTGTCATAAACTTGAGTTTCATTAACTTGTAATGTCTGGTTTTCAAAAATCTTATTTTACAAAAACTTTTTAGTTATAAGAGTTTTACACAGCGGAATCACATCAAAACGAAATATAGCGGTTCATAAACATCTTTATACAAACCATATGTTACTTAGTTATAATATCAAAAGCATACAACCAAAACTATTCAAATGGGGATAATGTCTACCCCGAGCAATCCCGCGTCACCGGGACAGCGTCTAGCACCCTACGAGCAAAAGACACATTTGAAAAGAGTATCATCAAAGTTGGCGAGACAATAATTTAGTAAAGACTATAAAACATTTCATAAGATATTATCTTCATAGTCCCTAACCATACCCGCACCCATCGCAGACGAATATATTACAAATCAATAATTAAACAATAATAAAGTGCACAGGTAAATGATTCTCATCTCATAATCATATTCCGCACTATTGTCTATTTCTTACGTCTAGGATCCATCTCATGTCCAAACGTCAACTGTCTCAACTTGGGTCCGTCTTATGCCCAACAATCATCTTTCTAAATCGGGGTCCATCTCTTGCCCCGTGGGACTACAATCTCGTTCGCTACTCGCACATTCCCGCTTTTATTATAAGCATCGGGGCTTGACTCCTAATCTCTATAATAACCCGAAATGTAGGCTTTCACTACTCCGACGTTGCATACGCTACGTTGTCGTTAAGGAGGGTTCCACGGTTCCATCTAACACACCTCCCCACTCCCCCGTGATGTATCCGACTGACACTCATCTCATGGTCATACATCACTCCAGTATGAGATCGCGTCTCAGTACCGCGTGTCACACGGGAGGTCTAGAATTCCCCGTAACCATCTTTTTAAGGCTAGCACTTTTCCACCTAGTCGGTCAAACTAGGTCAATCTATCTACGAGCAGCTACCTACCACCCATAACCCAGGCCTCTTATACAAAACTATGTCATACTACTATAATGCATAAAACAAATAACAATAAGTAAAGGCTATAAGGCAGCTGCAAGGCCACAATCAAATATGTTCGTCATCTCAATGTACAACATTATTAATCAAATAACAAAGATGTATTTCATCACATTATACACAAGTGAGACATGAGTAACAACAACTACTCGATCAAAGTACGATTATGTTATCCTCTTAAAATGGTTCATCTTAAATCGATCAGAGCGATGCAAACACGATCAACCTGATCATAACATACCCGTTAATAAGATCGTACAACTAATAACGATCAACGCTTACTCGCTTAACGGTAACTAAAAATCCCATCAGACCTCCCAACTGCCGGTTGAAACAACTCAGCCGCCGGTTGTGCGTTGTTACGTAACTTGCGCAACACGAAACAAACTTCCTGCGTGACACTTGTGCAACACATAAAAATGGAGAAACACATAGTACGTAACAACCTTAACGTAACAACTTTAGCGCAACAGATTTAACAAAACAAAAACGTTGCGTAACACCTTCCAACCTCCGGTTGGAGACTTGCAGGTCCAAAACTCAGCGTAACACACTTTCTTCTCCAACCCAACCAACACCCAACTTACAGATTTTATAAACTTAACAAAACTAGGTATAAATTATACTAATCAACTCAGCAAGACTAGTAAAACCATAAAATGTAAAAGTTATACCTCACTTTTTCGAACCAGGTATCAAATCGACCCGAACGAACCACCACGAAAACAGTTCTGCTTAAACCAAATTGATCCTTAATCTTCTAGGAACACGATGGTGTTTTCGGTTTTGAAAATGATCCACAAACGAATCTCATACGCTTGATTTTCGGTTAAAGGGTGTTTTTCTCTTTTTTTTCCTTTCTCTGTATAACACACACACAAAAATGCAGATTTGCATTACCCCACTAACTCAATATATATATATATATATATATATATATATATATATATATATATATATATATATATATATATATATATATATATATAGAGGTGGGTTCATTTAGGAACCACTAAATATTTAGGAACCATTAGGAACCAATATTCACCAGTGTATATATATGATATTCACCAGTGTATATAAAGCATATGTATATATATATATATACACTGGTGAATATTATATGTATATACACTGGTGAATATTATATGTATATACACTGGTGAATATCATATTAAATATACACTGGTGAATATCATATATATACATTGGTGAATATTGGTTCCTAATGGTTCCTAAATATTTACATGGTTCTTAAATGAAACCAACTCTATATATATATATATATATATATATATATATATATATATATATATATATATATATATATATATATAGGATTAGGATATTATAAAAAGGGATTAAAAATAAAAAGTATTGGAAGAAATCTGGTTGTGACAAGTGTCAAAAAAAAAAGTCCCATGATTATATCATTAAGGGTATAATCGTCATTTTGAGACATAAGGAGCCAAAATAAATAAGTCCATTTTTCCCATTTGGTACCATTATCTCACCACACTTCTTTCAGATTTGCTTTTTTTCCTCTCCACCTACTTCTTCTTCAGATCTGTTTTTTTTTTCACGATGCTGATGAAGGTGACAGTGGCGGTGGATATGAAGGTGACGGTGACCTGATCGATGACATCACGATGCTGATGAAGGTGACGATGACCTGATCGATGACATTACGGATGCTCCTCCGCCGAAAAATGAAACCGACGGATTTGGTGCTGATGAAGGTGACGGTGGCGGTGGATATGAAGGTGACGGTGGCGGTGGTGGTTCGTTTGGTGGTGGTTTTGGTGGATTCAATTTGGAGAGGAAGAATACGGCGTTGGTGCTGATGAAAGTGACGGTGGCGGTGGTGGTTCGTTTGGTGGTGGTTTGGTGGATTCAATTTGGAGAGGAAGAATATTTATGCACAATGTTTTGTAATTTTTATGCACATATATATCTAAAATTTATACACAATGTTTTGTAATTTTTTGTATAAAAAACTTATATAAAATCAATGCACACTTATTGATAAAATCGATGCACAATGTTCGTAATTTTTATAAAATCGATGCACACGTTATTGATAATATTTATGCACAGATGTCCATAAAAATGAGGAATCGGGGGAAAATGAAATTATTAAAAAGAAGATATTTCTGCTTACTACAAAAAGGACCTGGAAGTTTGAAAATATTACAAAAATGCCACCGCGTTGACTTTTTTGGGCTAACTTTTTGTTGACTAAATGTGTGGCTGAGATTCCTCCCTATCCTTTTTATTTTAAAATTCTTTTACCATATCCCTCCCATATATATATATATATATATATATATATATATATATATATATATATATATATATATATATATATATATATATATATATGTTTGCATATTTCTAAACTTAACCCTCAAGTTTGAGACTTAAACACTTATGGTCCTCATGGACTAGGGGTGACCAAAAAAACCGAGACCCGACTTGGACCGGAACCGAGACTGAACCGGTTATGGTGGTCCGGTTCTCGGTTCTCAAAAATATGCAAAAAAAAATTCGGTCCGGTCCGTGTCTAAACCGGCGGTCCACTCGATTTGGACCGGAAACTATATCTTTTGTATAGATCTGGACTTTGTTTCTTTTGATATGAAATTATACTATGACAACAATTTACGTTTTTTACTATGCCTATTACGTATTTACGTTTATGATTTGTAATTCGATACAATTATTTTTTGTGTTGCTTATTGGTTCGGTTTGATATTATGATTATGGCACCTATCGTTTAACCTACTTTTTTCTTATGACCTTTTTTTTCTTTCTTAAATTGGATAACCTTTTTTATTACTATGTTGTGTATTGTGTGGAGTATTAAAACCGAAATGAACCGAAAACCAAAGAAACGACTAGGAACCGGACCGAAAATGTCCCGGAAAAAAGCGGTCCGGTCCTCGGTCCACCGTTTCTTGTTTTATTTTGTCTCGGTCCGGTCCATGCCTTTTGAACACCCCTATCATGGACCATACTTATTACAAAATAAGTCTTAACAAAATTCGGGATGTTACAATTCACCCCTACTTAAATTGATTCCTTCACGGAATCAAGCTTCAAACTAATGAAGATAACGATCCCTCATTTCACTCTCGGTCTCCCATGTCGATTATAAACCACGTTTGTTCTTCCATAAGACTTTAATCAACTTAACTCTCCTTTTCCGTAACTGTCTCGTTTCCCGATCTAGGATCTCCACTGGTTCCTCAAATAGCCTCTTATCATCGTAAAATCTCAATTCTTCTAATGGGATGATATGCGGCTCCTCGGACAAGCACTTACGAAGATAGCTTACGTGAAACACGTTGGGAATTCCATCTAATGCTGAAGGTAACCTTAACTTATACGCTTGATCACAAACCCTTTGCAGAACCTCAAAAGGACCAATAAATCGACGACCCAACTTTCCTCGCTTCCCAAAGCGATTAATCCCTTTGCAAGGTGATACTTTCAACATAATGCTCTCACCAACCTCAAATGACTTGGGTAGGTTTCTGGTCAGAATACTTCTTTTGTAGATCTCGAGCAACTCTCAACCGCTCTCGAGCTATGGCAACTTTATCTACCGTTAACTATACAATCTCAGGACCCGAAAACTGCTTTTCTCCCGTTTCTAAACAATAAATAGAGGTTCGACATCTCAACCCGTATAACATTTTACAGGGAGCCATCTTAATGCTCGAATAATATGTATTATTATAAGCAAACTCTACTAACGGTAAATGTGAATCCCAATTACCACCATACTCGATAACATGCCCTTAGCATATCTCTAAAGTATGGATAGTCCTCTCGCTCTGACCATCGGTCTGAGGATGATACCTCGTGCTCAAATGCACTCTTGACCCTAAGTCTTCTTGTAGTCGTTTCCAAAACCATGAAGCGATTCTACTATCCCGATCAGATACAATAGGCTAGGACACACACTCATAAAAAATAAGCTAGGACACACACTTATAAAAATAAGGGTGTAAACGAGTCGATTCAAGCGGAGTACTGGCACGCTCGAACTCGACCGAGCTTTAAATTCTCGAGCCCGACTCGGTTGCAAAAACTTCTGCTCACAACTCCACTCGAGCTTGATTGATTATATATTTGAAACTCAAACTCGATAAATAACCGTTACATTAACTCGACTCATATCACTTCATATCTATATATAATATGGGAAAATCAAATATTATGCTAGCAACATCTATGATAGGTGCTGTAAAATACAATTATTTTCATGATAGGTGCTGCAAAATACAAATTATTTTTAAATAAATGATCAATTATAACAAGTTACAAAGTATAAGATCAAGAATATAAAAATAATTAAACAAAAATTATACATAACAACATCTATGAGATATGAAGCTTGGAGCATATATACTTTATCCATATAATATATATCTTATATAGTAATAATAAAAGGGTAGTAGTATAATTTTTGCTCCATCTTCATAAAATTCGTGCATCGGATATCTTAAAGCTCAAACTCGATTCAAAAATCTACTCGAAAGATCGAGCTTTACTCGTCTAAACCAAATTAATTTTAAATAATTTACAAGTAAATCTCGAATGATTCACGAATTGTTTCTTTTCGTTTACACTCTAATCAAACATCTATACTAATCAAAATTGAAATTATAAATGGGTCACAAAACATGGACTTCTAAATAGGCCCATTACACACATATACCTTAATCCTTGTTCTATTAAAAACCTAACTAATTTCCATTATTCCCCTTTTCGCACTTTTTCGATTTTTAGGGTTCCAATTCTTCCTTAACAAATTTCCGATTGCGTAATTGTAATTCCTGGAAATCGAAAGAATAATCTAATCAAATCATAATTGAACGATTATTTCTCCATCAGGTTCGTCAATTTCATCAATTTCTCCAGTTTTATTTTTATTTTATACATTTTTAATTTTCTTTTCAATGATCTGGTTTTAAATTACGTTAATTTCGAATTAAATCAAATAAATTTTATGTTGATAAGATCATTAATTTATATATTATTATTTATTTATTTGAAATTTTGTTTTAATTTTATTATTTAGGTCAATTTTTTTTTTTGGTTAATTTTGCTAAGTAAATTGTTACGTATGATTATATGTCTGCAATGTGTGTGTGTGTGTGTGTGTGTGTGTGTGTGTGTGTGTGTGTTTGAATAAAATTAGAAATCGATTAAGCGTTATGTGTTATTGATTGCTGACAGAAAATGTTGATATGTGGAATTAGAATGAGTTTTGATTGTGATAGGAAAACAAGCTCATTATTGATTTTTAAATAGTTTTCGTGCGTGATCCAGTGCTGAAGTTTTTTTTTTTCATACCATTTTTAAGTAAATAAACTGCCATAAAAAGTACCTGTGTTCGATAAGAGATTCTTACATTGTTTACGTTTCTTGCTTTACAAAATGTTTAATATAATGATAGTTAAAAGCTTGGTAAATAATGTGTGCGTTAAAAGGTTAACCCTTACTGATAAAGATTCTCGAGCTTTACTAAATGATATACTTTCCAGCTGACGATTAATCTGGATGCTAACTACTTTATATTAGATTATGACAATGACAATTATTTTTATAATATTTAGGCTTTTTACATCTAAATATATTTGGTTACCCTTAGCCATCATAGTCGTGTTAATTTAGGTTGGTGGAATTAGTGTAAACTCTAAAGCTGTATGCACGTCTTTCCTCTGCATGAAAGTAATATTACCAAACCACACTACCAAAACTTTAGTGTCAATGTCGCACCTTTTTAAAAACGTCGCAAGTTGCTCATTAGCTTTCATTTTATCATGATGGAGTATGACTAAAGCGTAACCAGTTTAATTTCAATTTTACGTTTAAATCGTTAACACCTGATACTGTTTATTGTCTTCGCATTGAGAGTTTACATGTTGAGTATCATTTTCACCACAATTATAGGTGTGGCGATATATATTATTCATAAATTTGGTGATTTAGAAATTGTTATATAATTGGGATCCACTCGTGTTGAATATTTTTTATGGTAGTTGATTTGTCCACCACCGAATGTCATGTATAAATATCCTATTTATGGTTGTCTGAATTTGTTCTGGTATATATTAATACGCTCACAACACGACCAGTCATGCTGGCTTAAATTTTGAGAGGATCCCAATCCAATTTTACCACTCTTTTAAGCAGGAGATATAAAGCAATTTCGCCATGGCTAATTTCTTCACTCGAGCTAGGTGTGAAAATTAGGCGTGTATGCTCTTTGAAAGTGTGAATATACCAAAAGAATGTAGACAAATTGTTGATTTTTTGTAGTGGACCACCTACACCTTTGTTACTCTTTAGTCTTTACATTCTAAGTGTTTGAAAGTTAATATAGGATGAAAGTGACTGAAAGTGCCAAAAAGAAGCCACTGAAATGTGGCTGCGGTGCTTATCAAAGTTAACTTTTGAAATATATTGTTTTTGTCTTTTAGGTTAAGCGATTGAGTGAGACCCCTTTTTAATGATTTGGAACAATAACGTATTCTACATTTCTTCTTCAATATGAACAATTCTCCTCATGCTCAAGATCAAGTAAGCCTCTAATTTAAAATCCGTTTTTTATATAAATAACAGAAACCTGTTTGCAACACTAAATAACAATTGTGCAGGAAACACCTGTTGTAGCTGGTTTCGAAGTCCCGAGATCACCTGATGCCAGTTACAACAATATATACACTGCAAGTGAAGATGACGGACGGGACCCACCTGTAGTTCCTCAACACCTGCAACATACTGTACTCAGCTACCCCACCACGGGCGTACCACCCGCCCAACTACCTGACCCACAACACGTGGTCCTGAACCATCTTTACATTGAAAACCGAGAGGCTCCACGGTCAGTAGTGGCACTTGGATTCTCTCATCGTTTTAGGGCTAAATTCGTGAATGTTGTACTCTATAAACCAGTTCAAAGACGGGGTAGTAGCAGCACTTGATATTTCGGTAAGTTGTTAATTGAAACTTGTCCATCTTTTCGTATGATTGGAAAAACAGAAGTGATTCTTGAAATTTCCATTTGTGTGGACTTGAAATTGTTAACTTGTTCATAAATTTTTTTGAATCATTTACGCGTTTATGCCTACTGTTTGTACTTATGTAAATTGAAGATTTCTCAAGTTTTGTGACGTCTGCCATCTTGTTTTGCCATCTTGTCATATGTTTTCATCTTATATTTTTGTTAGTTGAATTTGTGAGATGTTATAAAACCTTCGGGCTATTCATAATAGAAAAACTAAATATGAAGACAACAGGCAACACTCTCGGATAACAACTCTTGTCGCCCCTTAAGTAGGCTGTCTGGTTGATCCCTTTCAATTTCTTTATATAAATTTGATTAGCTGCCAAAGCCTACTTTATCCACCACACCCGACTCAGCCGTTCAATTGACACAATGAAATGATTCTGTTATGAAATTTGTTTAAAGACAGGCAAAACTTTGTTAAAAATCGTACTCCGTATTTGTTAAAGTTTCAAAGACAAATGCAAAAACGTGTTTCGACCATGGGTCTAGTTATACAAAATCATGATTTCATTGTTAGAATATCCTTTTTTAATGGGTGTATCGCCGATTGAAATCTAAGAGCATCATTAATGGGTGTGTTGCCGAGTGGGCACGTGCCCGATTCCGTGTTTGTTTCATACCGTGTCACCGGCCCCGGCCGGTCTTGGAATATTGAATATTGTTAACTTACTTTAGTTTTCATAGGTTAATTTCATTTTCTATGATCATTTGACATTGAAATCTTTGCGTTTAGAAAGAGTAAAAGATATTTGTCTAGAGATAATTGGCTTGTCTATAAAAAAAAGTTTTGAATTGTAACCATCCATAAATTTAATTCTATATTTCTTTAGTTTCTTTTCTTACTTAAATATATTTAAAACGTTGATAAGCTAATTAGTTGTCGAGCTATAAACCGAAGTCGTGGTTGTTTTAGCTTATTTATTCGGTTTAAGTGGTTATGTAATTTTGAAAACTAATAAACTCACTTGTTCTTGTCTTGTGAGTTAATAAAATTGAACTTACAGTTTATCTAAAGTTATAAGTCCTGTTGGGGATATTTACCGTTTCAAATAGTAATTATCGAAAAAAAATTATAAGTTTATGAATCAAAAAGTAAACATGAGAGTTTTTAAAATTTACATTTTTTTTAAAAAAGAAAAAAAAGTAGAAAGTAACAATAAAATTGTTGCTACTTTATAGTTTGGGGTGCGTGGATAAGCACGAGGGTTCACGTGCTAATTTTTACTCTAAATATTATGTACTTTTATTTATTTATTTTAAACTTTGCTAGGCTTATCCATACTGTTGACTGGATACATCTCTCTCACTTTTTTAATAACTTGTTCTTGTCAGTTTTTTTAAACAAAAAATCATTCTTCAGTATTATAATTAAATGTATGATTCGAGTTCGATTGAGTTTTAAATTTCAAGCTCAAGCTCGATTCTGTTGCTAGAACTCGACTTTAGCTCGATTAATTATACATTGTAAGCTTGATAAACTGTTATAATAACTCGACTCAACTCGTTTCGTATAAATATAACCTTATATGGTAACAGTAAAAGGATAAAAGTGGAATTTAGCTTAAGCTTGATAAGGCTCGCAAGTCTTACGAGCCGAGTATCTTGGAGCTAAAACTCGGCTTGAAAGTTTACTCAAGTACCTCGAGCTCGACTTATTTAAACCGAGTCGATTTCGAATAGTTAGCGAGTCGATCACAAATCGCTCGTGAATTGTCCAGTCTCGTTTACACCCTAGTCATTTTATTAAGAAGATATTTTTTTTTGCACTGGATAAACTAATGTGTATTTTTTTTTTCTTTCTTTTTATAACACCTACAACCATAACAACGAAATATCTCATGTTATGGTCACGTCCTCATACCTCGATACATAACCATAACACAAAAATCAAGACATATATATATATATATAAGTTATAAAAAAAAATCCGCATAATACACGTTAGCCGTTTAATATCGACTCCTATAGCACCACCTTAACATGGTCGGGCATCACATGGCTCAAATCATGAATGCATAACCCCAAGCAATTACATAAGGGTTGTAGCTACTCCTATAATGTTAAGTATTACATCACATTATATAATTATTTACATCGTTATTACGGACACTAAATATAAAAACTTCTAATTTATTGGCCGGTTCACATATGTTACCTCTACCGGTCCTTTTGCTTTGGTTTAGCTGGTATATAATTTTTTGATCAAACTTATAAAATGTAAAGTGTATGTCCATCAAATCATATTTTGTAATTATATTTGGGATCGGCAAATATGTAATGATTATAATAATAACAATTATTGACATACATTGTGTTACATGACCATCTATTTAATTTCCAACTTCCCCAAAGGACCTACGTAATCATATCATTTGAAATTAATAATTTCTGTTGTGACTTAATACTTTTATTTTATTTTATTTTTATTAAACATCTATATGTAATTTTCTTTAAATATTTAATCAAAAATAAAGTTTTAGCATGTATTATAAATCATCTGTCTATTAATAATAATATATTGACTTTTTCGTTCATTTAATAAATAACCTACATACCTGTAAATAAAATCTAAATTATCTATCTTATCATTTTCAATTTGAAATTTCGTTACTAGTGAGCTTGTGGCCTAATCATATCGGTATGATTCAATTACCTGATGGTTAGGGATTTGATTCTCGTTGTAATCATATTATCATTTAGTATTAACTTGACCATTTCAAAAAAAAAAAAAAAAAAAAATTGTTTTCAAGAAAGATCAACCTATACCATCAATTTATTTTGTTAAAATCATCATTAATTCAATCTTTACCATAAATTCAATATTATGAATTAAAATTGAATTTAATAATTATATTTTATAACTCACTATTTAAATGTAGTTTCATAACTATAACTATTTATATATATTAAGTAACCATTAATAGAATAATTAATTGATAATAATAAGAAGAAAAACTCTTGACTTATTAATAGACACCTTTGTACACTAATTATATATGATAATTATAGTGGAACAATTTATTAGAAATGACTACAAAAATATTTACTACATAATTTTAAAAATGAAATAAATTGAGAAAATAGAAGAAAAAAAAATCAAGTCACCCTAAACTATTTGATTATATAATTATCAATATATAATCTTTATTATCGAATTTAAACTTTTAATCGTTAGTTATAAATATAATAGCAACATAATTAAAACATATAACGTATATACGTTTCTAACCAAATTCGTGTAATACTATTTGGTGTAATAATATTTACTATAACAAAATTCATGTTATAATATTTAGCACAAATAAACACCATTACTGAACAATGTTCAATTTCTTATCGCTACTACTGTTGGTCGACTTTGATAAATATCATCTATTTCTTTATTAGCTCTAGTCGCATACTTCAAGTACTTTGAGACTTACTTTGAGACCGAAGAAAAAACGAGTTAAGCTCAATGCGAGTATGAGAGTGTGAGGTGTACGGTCGTTCAAGCTATCTTACTTCCACATAACTGCGGAGATCAAGAGAGTTATGTCCTCTTGCAAAGTTAAGAGGTAGCGTCGCTTACAGGGGTCTAGGGGGTCGTGTCCCTAGTTGGGCCACCGCTAGATACCTCCCTACATGAAAATAGTGGTACTTGGTGTTGGAACGTTTCATATTATTTAGAGTAAATTGTAATTTTAGTCCCTTGTGACTAGCCAATTGTCGATTTCGTCCTTAAAGTTTTTTTTCGTAATTTTTGTCCACAACTTGTTATTTTTTCGGTTTTTTGTCCATCCGTCAAGTTACAATTAGTTTTTACCGTTAAATGTTAACTGAACTAACTGAAAGAACCAAAAATGTAATTTTAATGTTCTTTTATTAATTTTAATTAATTGATTGATTAATTTATAATATTTATTTATTTATTTATTTATTTTGTTAATATCATGTGTTTTGTCGCATACAAAAATTTCGTTTAATATCACATTAAATTTTTCACTATTTTTTCGACGATCATCCGTGATAGTACAAAATTTAACGGAGGCGATACAAAATTTAAAAAAATCACATTTATATTTACCTTTTTAAAAAATCACATATGATTTTCATGGAGGCGGTACAAAAATTAAAATTTTAAATTACATATGATTTTTAACGGAGGAGGTAGTGGTGGCAGCGACGATGATCGACGGTGATGGATGGTTATCGGAAAAAATAATGTGAAAAATTAAATGTGATTTTAAATATAATTTTGTGTGCAAAAAAGTACATATGATATATATATATATATATATATATATATATATATATATATATATATATATATATATATATATATATATATATATATATATATATATATATATATATAAAGTTAATCAATTAACTAAATAAAATAAATAAAGAAAATTAAAATTATATTTCTTGTCTTTTCAGTTAGTTCAATTAACATTTAACGGTAAAGCTAACCGTAACTTGACGGAGGACTAAAAAACAGAAAAATAACATGTTGTGGACAAAAATTGCGAGAAAAAAAATAAGGACGAAATCGGTCAATTGACTAGTCGTGAGAGACTAAAATTGCAATTTACTCTATTATTTATATTCAGTATTCAGTCTCATTTGAACAATATCGAAAAATAACCATAATTTTATGTTCTTGATCAATTCTTCTATTTTGCCTTGAAAAGTAATTTTAGATGTCTGATTATCCCATTTAAAAAAATTCATTATAACACTAATGCAAAGAAATGGATCAAATTATTTTATTAATAATATAAATTTCATACATATCAGAAAATAATCTAAGCCATCTTATACCTAATATCTAAAAATAAATAATCAAATTTCAAAACTAATGACAGTTACAAGTAACTAATTTGTTACCCTTTATATGTAAACAATACACAAATGGACAACATGATCAGAAACAATATAAACACCAACAATTTTTTGAAATATAGCAACTAAAATAAGCCAAATGCTTTCCAATTGGACATGTGTTGCTCAAATGCAAAGGTGAGTCATTATTCAGATTAGTTATTTAGTTGTCTTGTAGCTTTGTTCATATCTATTAATGGACAAGCAATGATTTAAGTCACGTCAGTATTTTTGTATCATAACTTAATTAACATCTTAATGATAACTAATCGCAACTCAAATAATAGGTCCTACATAACCTTTTTTATATTTTATTTTTAATGTTTTATGCCGTTCGAAGAAAGAAAAGGAGAAACAAGAAAACAAAACACACGGCTCGTTAGCCTAAACACACACAACCAAGAAATCGTCCCGCGCAAGTGTGGTGGTTTGGAGAACTGTGTCGGGGAGGCCACATTGTAACCATATTGTGTGCTCTTACAACATACTTTAAATATGAGTGAACTACTACATGTTTTTAATGTAGTTTATACCTAAAATTAGTAATGTTTGTATATAGAATCAATTAGTTCATAAATATATTTCGCCTGTTTAAAATCTTTTATGCAATAGCATTATAGTCTTAATATCCTTTAGCGTTATAGAGGAGCACGAAATCTTCATACGTACATCATGTTCTTGTACGCGTATCCCCGGGGCCGTCTTCGAGGATGAGCGAGATGAACAATTCTAAATACGCGTGATTTCATACAATTTTTTTTATTTATATTTTTACTAGATTTTTAACATTTAATAGTTTTTACATGCCAATAGACATAATTACATGTTAATTGACATTTTTTTTAAGAGTTTTCGCAGTTTTCGCATAAATAAGAGTTCTCGCATGAATCAGTTTTCGCATATATTTTGCATAAACTGCACATAGATTAACAACTATATCAACTGAATATGACCTTTTGAAGAATATTTCAACATAAACGTTTCATTTGGGAGTTTTCATCGAAAAATATTACTATATAAGGATTTGTGCTTTTTTGTTATATACGTAAAACAAACGTTTAACTTTAGGGCCTTCTCTTTATGGTATTATGTTTTGACATGGGTCTTGAGAAAACTCATTTAGCCTAGAGCCTTGAGAAAACTAATTTTGCCCGGAACCTCGAAAAAGTCATAAACGACCTTGCGGTATCCCACAAAAAAGTACATCAATCGTTCGAGTTTGAAGTTGACCCAAGACAAAAAGGTTAATTGCTTAAATAAGTAGTTTCAACGAATATAAATATTATAAATTTAAATCTTAAAATAGAATTGGTCTCTGTTGGTACGTATTACCAAGTAGAATTTTAATATCATATTAACTAATAAACTATAGTTTAATTGTTTTAACGCAAATGTTGGAAATGGATTAGTTATTTTATTCTGATGCAATCTTGTTTTGTGTGTGTTACAATAAAAGTTGTTAAAAAAATTTACAACTTGCAATATTAGTCAACTAACTTCCAATTATATGGACTTGGTGGTCTCTAATGAGAAATCAATTAATGTTAAATTCTTTAATAATGTCTTAAACTTGTATTATTGAATTAAAAATCATCTTCGTTACATATTGGATTTAGTTAGATCAGTTAATCGACTCGTAACAATGATGGAAAAAAAGTCTTATAAAAAGGTTTATTTGCTTTCGTATTCTACTAAATAATAAGTTTAGAAAATGGTTTATTAGCTTAAACAAAATTAAATAAGGGCTTTTAGTTAAGCCTCAAAATAATAACATTTTCTAAACACTTTTTAAGTTTCGCGAAACAAAATATTAAGTATTTTAAAATATGTTCGAATTCCGTTTAAAATTTATTTATATCTATTTAACTTTAAACAACTATTTTTTACATGACACATTTACAAGTTTTTGACTTATTGGTCATATTAATATTTAATAATATTTAAAATTGAACAAAAATAATAAAATTTAAAATATAATAAAATATATTTTAAGACAATTATTGCAACATCCTAGACGAATTCTTCAAAAATAACAATATATTATAAAAAAACCTTGATTTTTCATGACAAAGTGTATTATGAGCTCAAAAACATTACAAATAAATCTTTAAAACTAGGTAGTGAAGTATATTTGAGCATATAATCCCGAATAAAATTCCACGACATAATAAATTTATTTACTTGTAACCAAACAATAACCAAACAGACTATCGTGATCATAAAAGACGATGATTATAATCCTATATTAGAAATATCAAAAACCACTTGTTAATCTTGATTCAAGTTTTCACATCCACTAAGCAAAAGCAAATACATATTATATTATTTAAACAAGCTCCATAAAAACACACTAAAAAAAAACCACTTTAGTCTTTTCACAATTTACACTTTTCCATTTTCTAAACCTATTTTTACCTCCTAAAAAAAAATAAAAAAATAAAAAAATAAAAAAAAACTAGTAAATTTTCAAGATAGTATTATTCTTGTAATTCCCTCACCTGGTTTTTGTTTTTATTTGTTGCATTTAATAACATACCAAACCCTTCTCCATGTGGGTTAGCTTACTCTTCTTTTGCTGATCTATTAATTAAAAGAAGAAAATAAATAAATTCTCTCTTCACATTTATCCAAATTTGTAACTGTATGTGCACCTAAAGGTAATTTCTTGAATACCCTTTTAATAATTTGCTTTATTTTTTTGATAAAAATTGTAAATTTATGTTTTTAGGCAGAAATCTTGATTTTTTTTTTTTATGTGTTTTGAGTAGATAAGAACTTTATGTTATGCTATTTTTTAATATTTAATTTAATTTTTGTGTTTAGTGTAGCTGAAAATAATGTCAAAGATCATACTGTAGTTTTTTTGATAAAAAATAAAAAAATACCCTTTTTATGTTTTGGTCTAAAATCTTGATTTCTTGATGTTTTTGAGTTTATTATTATTATTATTATAATTTTTTATTTTATTTTATTTAATTTCTTTTAGCTGAAAATGGTGTCTAAATCATACTGCAGTTTCTTGTTTAAATGCCCATTTAAAAAAAAAATAAAATAAATAAATATAAAAAAGAATCTAAAATCTTGATTTTTTTTATGTGTTTGAGTTAATAAAAACTTAAATTTTTTTTACTTTTTTTTTTTTTTTTTTTTTTTTTAATTTAATAAGGTATTTTAGTGTAGTTGAAAATGGTGTCAAGATCATACTGTACTTTATGTTTTTTAGGACAAAATCTTGATTTCTTCATGTGTTTGACTAGATAACAACTTTATGTTTTGTTACTTTTTTTTTGTTTTGAATTTAAGTTAATTTTAAAGAGTTTTTTGTAGCTAAAAATGGTGTCAAGATCGTACTCAAACTTATTAGATCTCGCAAATGGCGAGTTTCCATCATCTTCATTCACCCGTATGACACGCCAAATGCCGCGTATCATGACTGTTGCTGGAATAATATCCGACTTAGACGATGACCGGTCAGAAAGCGTATGCTCTGATATATCATCGTCGTCAATCCAACATGACCGTTTAATCATTGTAGCAAACCAACTCCCTTTGAAAGTACACAAAAAGACCGACGGGTCAAAAGGTTATACTTTTACTTGGGATGAAAACTCGCTTCTTCTTCAACTAAAGGATGGTTTGGGAGACGAAGAAATCGATGTTATTTATGTGGGTTGCTTAAAAGAAGAAATTCATCCAAACGAACAAGACGAAGTTTCTCAAACGCTTTTGGAGACTTTCAAATGTGTGCCTACTTTTTTACCACCTGAATTGTTTACAAGGTTTTACCATGGGTTTTGTAAGCAACATTTATGGCCGTTGTTTCATTACATGTTGCCGTTATCCCCTGATCTTGGTGGCAGGTTTAATCGATCTTTATGGCAAGCGTATGTTTCTGTTAACAAAATTTTCGCTGATCGAATTATGGAAGTGATAAGCCCAGAAGACGATTACGTTTGGATCCATGATTACCATCTCATGGTTTTACCAACTTTTTTAAGAAAACGGTTTAATCGGGTTAAACTTGGGTTTTTCTTACATAGCCCGTTTCCATCTTCGGAAATTTACAAAACTTTACCCGTTAGAGAAGAGCTTCTTAGAGCTCTTTTGAATTCGGATCTTATCGGGTTTCATACATTTGATTACGCCAGACATTTTCTTTCGTGTTGTAGCCGATTGTTGGGGATTACTTACGAATCAAAACGAGGTTATATAAGTTTAGAATATTACGGCCGAACTGTTACTATTAAGATTCTCCCGGTTGGTATTCATTTGCACCAACTTCAATCTGTTTTAAACCTTCCGGAAACAGAATCTAAAGTTTCAGAACTTATGGAACAGTTTCAAAACCAAGGAAGAACAATGTTACTCGGGGTTGACGATTTAGACATTTTTAAAGGGATTAGTTTGAAATTGTTAGCAATGGAACAGTTACTAATCCAACATCCGGAGTGGCAAGAAAAAGTCGTTTTAGTACAAATAGCAAATCCAGCAAGAGGAACAGGAAAAGACGTAAAAGAAGTGAAAACAGAAACTTACTCTACAGTAAAAAGAATTAACGAAACGTTTGGTAAACCTGGGTACGATCCGGTTATTTTAATCGATGAGCCACTTAAGTTTTACGAACGTGTGGCGTATTATGTAACCGCTGAATGTTGTTTAGTGACAGCCGTCAGAGACGGAATGAATCTTATACCATATGAGTACATTATCAGTCGTCAAGGAAATGAACGGCTAGATAAAGTCCTAGGTTTGGAACCTAGTACACGTAAAAAGAGCATGTTGGTTGTTTCCGAGTTTATTGGTTGTTCGCCATCTTTAAGTGGTGCAGTTCGAGTCAACCCGTGGAACATTGATTCTGTTGCAGATGCAATGGATTGTGCATTGGAATTAAGTGAACCCGAGAAACAAATGAGACACGAAAAGCATTATAAGTATGTGAGTAGCCATGATGTTGGATATTGGGCGCATAGTTTTTTTCAAGATTTGGAAAGAACGTGTAAAGATCATGTGAGAAGAAGGTGTTGGGGGATTGGATTCGGGTTAAGTTTTAGAGTTGTTGCTTTAGATTTAAACTTCCGAAAGCTTTCAATGGAACATATAGTTTCAGCTTATAAACGGACAACAACACGAGCGATTCTTTTGGATTATGATGGTACTTTAATGCCTCAATCTTCCATTGATAAAAGCCCAGGTTCTAAAACGATAGAAATGCTTAATGCTTTGTGTAGAGATAAAAATAATATGGTTTTTGTTGTGAGTGCAAAGAGCCGTGACACACTCGGGGAATGGTTTGCTGATTGTGAAAAACTCGGGCTTGCAGCAGAGCACGGTTGTTTCCTAAGGTAAGTTGTACCTTCTAGTTTATCATTTAATTGTAATAGAGGTGGGAAAATGGGTTCGGGTCAAAACGGGTAATTTTTGTGTGGGCTGAACGGTCCGTTTGGACAACATCTGCAAAACTTATGTCGAAAAGTATCCTTTTTTAATTATTGATTTAACATGATTGACCCATTGGAAATAAAAATAACCAGAAACGACCGATCATAAGTAAATGGGTCACATACTGATTAAAATTATGTTGTTCAGGCTGAAGAGTGACGAGGAATGGGAAACCTGTGTACAAGTAGAAGAGTGTGGTTGGAAGCAGAATGCTAAACCTGTAATGACTCTTTATACCGAAACAACCGATGGGTCGACGATTGAAGATAAAGAAACAGCAATGGTTTGGTCCTATGAAGACGCGGATCCCGATTTTGGATCCTGTCAAGCTAAAGAGCTTTTAGATCATCTCGAGAGTGTCCTCGCTAACGAGCCCGTTACAGTGAAACGAGGGCAAAGTAGTGTCGAGGTCAAACCACAGGTATGGTTTTGGTCAATCTATCTTGTGTAATGGACATATTTTAATTTTTTCTATTATAATTGTACACATCTTAAAGAAATTACAAGGTTAAACCGACCGTCTTATTCTAATGGACAATTCTTTTGGGACGGAGAGTATTAATTATATTAGTACCAAATTTCATATATGGAGTAATATATTGTATGTTCATACAGGGAGTAAGCAAGGGTTTGGTGGCAAAACGACTACTAACCACGATGCAAGAAAGAGGAATGATTCCAGATTTCGTATTATGCATAGGAGATGACCGATCAGATGAAGATATGTTTGAGGTGATTACGAGTTCTGTAGCTTCCGGTGAATTGATTTCTCCTAAGGCGGAAGTTTTTGCGTGCACGGTTGGGAATAAACCGAGTAAAGCCAAGTATTATCTTGATGACACTGTTGAGATTGCTAGATTGATGCAAGGATTGGCTTCGGTTTCTGAACAATCTGTTGATGAGTTTGCTTTCGAGTGATGAGGTGTTATACGCGAAATACATGATTGTGCTGTTTTATTTTCTAGCGGTTTAGTTGTAAATTTCACAGAATTGCGGTTTGTTTAGTGCTTCTATCTTAGTTAACTTGTACATATTATTTGCTTTGTATGTCGGCTTGTAACTTGTGACAATGGTGATTTGCACTGAAGTTTGTCGAATAGAGTTGAAAAACATGTTAGCAAGATGATACGGTATTGTTTTGAACCTATACGTGAAATACGCAATGGTATAAGTAAAATGCAGTTTCGTCACCAATAATCTCCACAACTACAAACACCATCCTTAAAGTGATGAAATCGTTTCGCATCTCTAACAATGATTTCTCTATGTGCAATACGAGATATAAACTTAATAACATTATGGCAATCAACACACACCCGCAAGTTCTTCATCACCCTCAACACATCACCACCCGCGGTACTTAGAATCCCAAACGCAATAGCCAATCTTTCACTATGATAAAATAACATCTCCTCTTTCGTTTCATCGTCTACTTTTTCAAACACAACCCCTGTTTCGGGTACATAGCCTTCGGCTCTCAATCGTTCTTTTATATCCTTCAGATATTCGTAAATGTCTTTTGACATTGGATGTGATTGATCGAATACGAGAAATGTGTGAATCTGACCTGCAACTTCAATTGAGCTCCAACCAGGTGGCTTTTCCAAATTTTTATCTTTCATATTCCGTCTTGTTTTAGCAACATGGTCCCATTTTCCAGCAGTCGCGTAAATGTTTGACATAAGTACATGCCATCCAGCGTTAGTTGGATCTAATAGAAGAATCTTTTTTACAACTCTTTCAGCTATATCGACGTTTTTATGAATCTTGCACGCGTTTAAAAGCCCACCCCATATCTTGGAATCGGGTTCTACACACATGTTTCTTATAAGTTCTTCGGCTTGGTTCAATTTTCCAGCCCTACCGAGCATGTCAACCATACACGTATAATGTTCTAAAACCGGTTTTACACCAAATTCATTAAACATTTTATTAAAATAATACCACCCTTTTTCAACCATTCCGTTGTGACTAAAACCTGCTAAAACCCCAACAAATGTCACTGCATCGGGTTTTACCCCGTTACTCACCATTTGAAGAAAAAGAGACTCCGAAAGATGAGCAAGACCATGCATTCCATACCCACAGATAATCGCTGTCCAAGCGACAATATCTTTTTGAGCCATTTTATCAAACACTCGACGAGCATCTTCTATGCTACCACATCTAGCATACATATTAATCAAAGCCGCACCCAAATAAACATTAATCCCCATTTGCGTCCTCATAACTTGATCATGCACCCATCTTCCTTGTTGCAAAGCACCCAACGAAGCACACGCCTGTAACACACTGACCATCGTCAACGTATCGGCCTTAATCCCCAACTTCCTCATTTCATTAAAAAAACACAAAACCTCATCAAACCTCTCACCCAACACAAACCCCGCCATCAACGCATTACAGCTCGCCGTTCCCTTAACACGCATTTCATCAAACAGTTTCCGCGCATACCCAAACTCCCCACATTTCGCGTAAAAATCAATAAGCGCGGTCGCAACAAACTCATTACACTCGCACCCGAACAAAACAACATCATCATGAACTCTAAGTCCATCAGAAAACGATCGCAGCCCCGCGCAAGCGGGTAACACAAACGTAAACGTGAAAGCGTTCGGTTTATATCCGCTTCGAACCATTTCGTAATAAAGATTGATTGATTGTTTGAAAAAACCCTTTCTCGCAAAAGATTTAATGGTTTCATTCCATAGAAATAAAGGTGGGGTTTTTATGATTGTGGTTATGAATGTTTGGCCGAGAGCTGGGTAACCGAGTTTGAGGTAAGTGTTGGCTAAACGGGTTAACAAGAAAACGTTGTTGGAGATTTGGGTTTTGAGGATTTGAGCGTGAAGTTGATGAAGGTGGTGAATTGAGACGCATGTTTTGAGCTTGGAGATGTAGAAATTGAGGTTGTTGATTGGTGGCATTTTGGACGTGGGAGTATTTTGGAAGGTTATTGTAGGTAATGTTGACCGTCTAACCGGTTTAAATTTGATTAGACGGTTGACATACATCGATTTGATTAAATTAAACGGTTAAGATTTTCAATTAATTGAAGAGAGTTGGTTACAAAGATATTATGATTAAAAAGGACATAATAAGTTATCTGTTCGAGTTTCAATACTCACTTACGGAGATGAAACTCAAACGAAGCTTAAACACTTATATGGCTGAAGCCTCTTCGCATAGGCTCTTTTCCCCCCTTTTAAAGCACTTATGTGGCCGAAAACCTTCCAATTCAACTATTTCCCCATGCTGAAGTACTTAAGCACTCATGTGGCTGAAGCCTTTCCAAGTCAACTTCTTTTTCGAAGCTGCAACAATAACCATAATGTTATGCTCAAACTAACTCTACCAACTCCACTATTCCACCAACTAGTTTGATAGGTAACATGTGAGCTCATAAATAGAGCTCACCCCTCATATATGATAAAAAATGGTCTTCTCCTCTCTCTACGTTTTCTCTCTATTCGTTTCTATACAATTTCTTTCATTAGGGAAATAGCAAGATCATTGGACATTGTTGCGTATAACACTTTCTCCACAAAAAAGGACGCTCAAAGTCTTTATAATTTTTTACTCCCACCAAGTTCTTCTAACTCATCGTAGACTCCCCTGAATTGTTGCAGTAGTCTCGTTGTGAAGAGTCAGACATCTTCCCCTTGCACTTGTAAAGAGTCAACTCCATTTGTCGTTGTAAACTTTGTTTATCAGAGTCATCATCACAAATTTACTCAACTAAGTTCATCACTTTTGTATATATAGCCTCCAAGCCTCCAACAAACTCCACCGCTGAACAACGTCTCAAACATTAGCATCAAACGTAGAGTCACGTACAATCTCTGCAACCTGTAATAAAAACAATTTTTTTCCCCCAAAATATCAAGATTTCACAAACATCATATTGTTACGAACAAGATTCTGATTGTTGGATTCACAACCACAACTTAGCCGAATAAACTTTTCACGAACTAGAACCTTTTTTTTTATGAAGCCGAACAAGATTTTTATAACTTCACGAACACATAACAAATTCAACTTACAAAACTTTTGAGTTGAAATTGTTTTCCTACGTGCTAATCATGAAAGTCAAGTCCACATGTAGAAGCCCATGAAAACAATATAAAATGTGTTCGTAGAATCCCACGTGATGATTACCATGCTTAAGTAGTTGAGCTTGATTCCTACGAACTGAATTCCAATACCACGTGCCGAATATAATTAATCTTGTCCGGCCGAACTTGAAGTTGTTTATTTAGTTCGCGAACTACAGCCAAACGAACGAAGAGAAAAAGCCCAAGATAAATAAAGGCCCACATGAAATTTCAATCCCACGAATATATATCACTTTAACGCTGAAAAAATTTATGTAATGAATAAGATTGCCAAATATGAATTATATAGTATCTCACGAATATAAAAGCCCAACAAAACTTGATCCAAAAATTAATTTAAATGTTGAATAAACACTTTGAAAATTTAATTCCACGAATCAAGACGCCATAAACCTTAAAATTTAAGAAACGCTGCTGGAGAAACTTAGTAATTTCAATTTCAGGATCCCAATTTCTAAATAATCTTCATTGTGTAGATCTAATCTTTAACAAAAAAATAAGAGTAAACAATTGTTGTTCGCTCTGATACCAATTGTAGGTCCTTGGTAACGGATCAACAAGATTAAAGCAGATGATTATGAGACGGAATCTCGATAATCAACAATCAATACACAATTGTAAATACTTAGAAATGATAAAAAAATTGATAATCACAAATACAAAATACTAGAATTAAGATTGAATCATCAAACCTAATACAATCAATATTCTCAGTGTCGTCTCCTTTTTGTGTCTCACGAAATCCCCCTGGAGAGTTAACCTAAACCTAAACTAGTTGTATGTGTCTCACGAAATCCCCAGGTAACCTAAACCTAAACTAGTTGTACCTTTATATAGGTAAACATGTTCACCGAGTTTGGGTTACTAATGGGCTCATGGACATGTAATGTTCATGATCTCCCATAATGGACTATATAGCCACTAACATACAATATTTGTGGGTCATTACACACACAAACAAACTATAAATACATACTTAAATAATCTAGAACAACTATCACACAATTTGCACCAACAATTCTTAGCTTAGTCTGTGATACTAAGCTTGTTTTAGGAATAGTCTTTGACACGTGCCTTATTTTAAGTTCGATCTGTGGATTTATAATCAAAACTGTGACCCACCCAAAATTATTTCGACCGCTGATCAACAAATACCATGTTATGTGCTCATTGTCTTGATCCAACTGGACTTCTTTTCTTCCATTGTTGTATGACGAGTGTCCTTATCTTACTTTCAAAAAACTATCATGATATAGCTTTATCATGGTTTGTATTTTTTTTTTATTATATACGGAATTAAAATGATTCTTTGGGATACTCAAATTTTGAAAATACTTATTTCAGATCCGCCAAGTCGGTAGAAGGAACATAATGAATTATGCAACATTAACACTGCATACAAGTGTAACATTCCGCACACAAAAATGATAATTTGTGAGTATTTAATTAAATTTTATGTTTAAATAGGTGTTGATATTAAAAAGGATTTTTGTAAGAAATATTAACAAATATAATGTAGAAAAGATGTATATTGAATTAGAAAATGTTAGGAAGGGGTTAAAATATATATATAAAAAACCGGGGGTTAAATATGAAAATAAATATATAAAACAGGATTAAGATGAAGACTCCAGAATTTTTGGTGTGTGTATGAGTCAGTTAAGGATAAGGAGAAAAGTGAGAACTTGATTCTACACCAAATTCGAGCAATCAAAGTACAAATTAATATAGTTTAACATCAAATTAGTTATTAGAAGCTTTAATTTCATAGGAGGAAGTGATTTTGCAAAGATTTGAAGAAGAATGGAGTTTCAAACCCCGAGTCTTAGTTTGCAACGGAGGACCTAGGAGTTATAGATGTGATAGTATATTAAAAATGAGTAACATTTGACGACTAGGGTCAAAATCCGGAGTGAATAAGCATTGCGCCGCAATACATGTGGTTGTGTTGCAATGGGTGAAAAAAAAATAAGTTCTGGAAAATCTGGTGTTCCACTACGACTTAGTGGATTCCAACCCTTGACGAACTGATGACCCACTATGGTGCATGGGTCTCCAACTTCTAACTTTTATGTAATTTAAAGATTGCATATGTATTAGTAGTATAATTAATTGTTGCAAATCACTAATTTATGGTGTTGTGAGTGTGTATGTATAAATACGAAAACGAATGGCACGACAAGCATATAACGGGAAGTATCGGTTGTATTGTGTAATAGTTGATGTTTTGAAAACACGTTTCTGCGTATATGTAATCTCAATATACAAATCTATGTTTTTGTAAACATTATATTAGTTGAGAATAATATATATTTATATAAAAAAAATTGTGTTGGTTGTTTCAACGGGAAATATAAAAAGTCATGTAATATAGAAGGAAATGAAAAATGGAATATAAAGAAAATACAAATAATTGAAAGGGGCGGAGAAGATGGGGAGGTCCTTGGATTCTCCTTATTTTTGCCGCATTTCGCTCAGAAGGTTAAAGGGAGATAGTGCATCAAGTTGTTCGCAAAAGGTTGAAGGGAGATAGTGCATGAAGGAGTCACGCGTTCCCTCGAACACAACTTACAAGTTTCGTTGTACTGTGCTCCCCAAAGAGCAACTCCTCTCAAAATTTCAGTCAAAGGGTGCTGAGTTGGAATCCCATTTTAATTCTAAGGATTGTTGTGGTTCAGGAGGATCCAACTACATAAGAGCTTGGAACGGAGAGCTCTCCCACCTTTTCCGCCAACTCGTTGGCCTTGTGAACGCTGATTTTAATAATTAGTGATTGCCCTTCTCCGTCCCTTACTGCCCAACCTGAGAGCGGATAGTAAATGCGTTCCACTTATTGAACAGGGGTCACAGACCGACCATAGAACCAACATGAATACGGTAACTATAGATATGATGTCCGGAAATGAAGACCAACTTTATATAGCCCTTTAATTTGAATTAGCAAAAACAATGTCTCCTTGCATAATATGAATTCCAAACATTCATGATCTGAACGTGAATGAGTCCCTAGGTATATTAGAGAACCTTCTCTCTTGGTATTATGAAACTAGAAATATTCTTGCTAGTGCTTCGACTCATATTCACCAAAAAGTGGGTCCCGCTCTAATAGCTCCGAATAAATTAAACACGTGCATTAAGATACGAAGGTTTCTAATTTTACAACAAATGAAAACACTTTTTTTTCTTTCATGTACGAAGGGATTTCACTTGGAAAAGAAAATGTTCCATAGTAATGGATTCGACTCCATACCAATGGGTTCCAATGCACAAGATCTTATAGCACTTACCAATGAGGCCCTATCGATTAGTACTACCGAGAGAAAAATCAACTACAAATATGAATACAATTAGATTCGATCTTTATAGACAAATTTGGAATTTGCGACCCTAGGTAAGATCGGTCCAGGATCATAGGATCCTTTTCTGCAATCTTCTGCGCTAAGATTACAGAAGGTACATTAGGTAATAATATTAGGGAAATAGGACCAATTATATAACCCACTAGGATTTTTCATGTATTTGAATTCTATTTAGAATGCACCAATATATGTATTTTCCTAGTACCAAATGAAATATCTACATTATTATTTTAGTTTCTCTCATAGTAAATATAAAAATTAAATAAGAAATTAACCTTCATTGGGGATAAAATAGACAGTCAGCAGCTTAAATGTGTTTCTAATTATTGAATACTTAAAGGTATACGTACTTTACATAATAAACTCTTATTTTAGCATGAAGTAAATATTTCAATTAGGTTTGAGGTATAGTAAATGTTTACATAAAAGTTAAAATAAAGTTCAAATACATATGAATTATCTACCCATGTAGACCACGACAAACATTTATTTAATAGCATCGGATGCACGTAATTCTTCAATCGAGGATCAATCGACCAACTTGTATCAGTCCAAATATTTATATCCTTGAGTTAAACATCGTTAGATTAAGGTAATCGGCATTCATGGGCTTGAACACATGACTGGCATGTGCCTCAATGAAGTTTATGTGTTTCATCGGCATATGCATATATACAACCCAATCCTCATTATTAGTTGGACTGCCCAATGTCATCACAAAACAGTCCGTCCTTTCAGAGGGGACGTGACATGAACCAAAAGACGCCTTGCCCCAACCGAAATCTAGCTTGGTAATGGACGGGAGCTTTTGTCCCGCTGATACTATCACTGACATCTCTCGGTTTGCAAATGCCTTTGCTACTAGCGGTTGTTGTCGCCGTTCTTCCACCCAATCTATAAGGTCCAAGAAGTGCTCTTTCCTAGTAACAGTCTGTAAAAATTCATGAACCGTCGTAGCTACATTGCTCAATGACATCTGATTCAACTCCTAACGAGTCACAAAGAGTTGATTAGATGATCTTGTTTTTGGAATTAGGGAATGAAAATTCAGAAACAAAAACTTTTATTCTCATTTGAAGGAAAAGTGAAAATATGGGAGATTTTTGTTGTTTTTATTAACGTTTATTTAGCTAAGCTTTTTTATTTTCCCTAGAATAAGTTTGTACCTTTGTTTTTTTTGACCCGAATGGCATGGATAAAACATTTCCAAAGTGTGAAGCCATTAGTTTTTCTTTATCTTCTCCATCTCCCTCACTCAAAGTTCTTCTTCCATCAACTGCAATAGCCACATTACATACGTTGTTCTGATTTCCCGAATTTTCCATGCTCAATGCAACATTCTTCCACAGGAAAGAAGTGAACGCTTCTAGCTTTGACCTCCTATGCCCATTTTCACTTGCCAACATTTGGAGCTTGATAAGTTGCTCACCCTCAATGTAGTATATGCGATTAACAAGTGTGTCTTGAGTATTGGAGTGGTGGTCACTAACAAGGTGGGATGGTGGTTGATATATAGCAAATATGTCGTTAGTTGATGATGAATGATTAGTTGGGGACCTTGGATTGAGGTAAGATCTCCCAAAGGACGGAATCATAGATGGGGTTTCCGATCGTGCCATGTCTGCCCATGATGAGATGAACATGTTAACCGAGTACCCATCCACTATCCTATGATCAAGCTTGCACCCGATCACCATGCCACCACAATTTAACTCCGTAACCTGCATATAGTATTTTGCGCCATCATATGACATCGAGTAGTTTATAATAATTGAATTTAAACAAAGAGAATGTGTAAGACACTATTGTCCTGTACAAAGTTTGATAGGTTTTCATTATATCAAGTAGGTAGTTCTCTTTTTAACCACACACGGAAACCGGGCGGCAAGACAACTTACCTCCTCAATGTAACATCGTTTACATCCGAATCAATATATTTCCTTTGCCGAAAGAAAAAAAAACGATATTCCCTCGTTTAAAAAAACTGTCTACCTTTCTATTTATGTTAGTCCCAAAATTATTATCTTATTTCTAAATATGGATAGTTAAAATATAATAACTTTTTATTTTGTTTTTAAATATTTTAAACTTTATAAAATTTAAAAGTAATCAATGTCTTTAATGTATGAACAAAATGAGTAATCTACAGAAAAAATAGTTTATTAATTTACTTATATTATTACGACCGTTTTTTGTTCTCATACGTTTTTGTTCCAAGGCAATATTCAATTTTTCGTCTTATAGCCAATTCAGGCATTTTGTAAACATGTAATCGATAACACCACCACTACCACTTGTTTGTAACAAGAACGTATCACATGTTTTTATCTAGAACGATTAACGTTTTAACAAGTTTAACTTGATGATCACTTTCACAAAAACAAAATTGATCAATGATAGAATACCAATATGAAATGGTTAATCTTCCAATAAACCTCTTTCGTTTACATTTAGAAATTTTTTTCCAATAAAATTGTCGTCTAAATAAATTTTTATTATGTTTTTTGTTATGTTGTTAAGTAGATATATATACATATTTGAAGAAAAATAAGCTTGTTTCGGTCTATAGGCTTTGTACGAACATCCTTTACATGATTCGGACCGACCATATTCATTATGCTATTAAAGAGAAGTTTTTCAGATATTTCTTTTAATTTTTTTTTTATCTAATTAGTTATTTTTGTAAGGCAAAGGTGTTGAGCCGGTATTTTACTCGTTTAAAGGCAAAGTGTCAATGGTCATATATAATCAATCTCCCGACACTATTTGCTGCTCTTGTTTATTAAGTTATACACTTTTAAGTGTTAAACAAATATACCTTAAAATCCTGTTAGAAAAAATTGACTAATTTGTTCTAGTCCAAGTAGTAAAAAAAAAACTATACGTGCTTGAATAAAATCTGAAGTTTCTAACATGCACTAGGCATAAAATCTCGGTTAAGTATCAGTGTTACGTCGGAGGTCTGGGTATGTGATTACCTGGATAGCAAGCACCCCATGTAACTTTTTAGGCATTAGTTTACCCTCAATGCTCTCATCTGGATGGAAAAAATTTAGTTCCTTGAGCTGCACGTCAGCAACAGCTTCAATGAAGTCGACTCCTTGGTTGTTGCAGTGAATTTGATTTTCTCTAGCAGCTAAGTTCCAGACGATGTCACCGGAGAGAGGTGGAAAGAGTGCAAGCGCTCGAGATAAGGAATCTTTGAGGATGTTTAGCACTGTGGAGAAATTACTGTGGGAGGGTTTCTCGTAGCAAAAGAAGAAGGCAAGGTCAAAAGGTGGCACAAGCAAATCAAGGTTTGTAAAGGGTAACCAATGTTCATTCCATGGTTCTATTGCATGCACCACTATATTCTCAATCACCTTCACCGAGAAATCATCACCCCGTATGCCCATGGAGAGAGAGAGAGAGAGAGAGAGAGAGAGAGAGAGAGAGAGAGAGAGAGAGAGAGAGTAAATTGGTACAAGTTTGATGGCATGATTATCTATAAATAATAAAAGGGGTTTTCATACATATCGTCCTTGTGTGTGTTTAAAATGTCCACGGTTCATAAAAATAGTTATACATCGATAATAATGGTTCATACAATTTAAATAATTACAACTAAATTTATTTAGGTCTGACTTTCTTAAAAATAGTTCCAGGATATGTTTAACAAAGCTCATACTAAAAAAGGTAAATGGCATAAATGGTCCTATAGTTTATCACAAGTTATGTTTTTGTCCTTAAATTTTATTACGTATTTAGTAAACTTAAAGTGTAAAATTGTACATAGTCGGTGCAACTACCTAACGTACATATACATAAATTCCCCCCTCACTTGAGGATATATTTTTTTTTTTGGTGTTTGTAAAAGACCATTTTTAATATTACCAACCGACTAAGATAGAGAAAAAATGGAAAGTTTTATTTTGTGAAATATATCGCTTTTTTCGGAAGCCCTAGCCTAAAAAGCGGTAGCTCAACAATATTCGACTACTTCCGAGAGTTCCAACATCCATTCCTCACGATATGACATGCATTCCTCATCGTTTCCATATCCATTCCCACCGATTTTCTTTTTTTTTTATCCATCGAGGAATCATTTAAGGTGAATTATTTCTTAATTATATTTGGTTGATGAATAAATAGTGTCTCTTAAGAGGAGATTCGACCAATAGCAAGAATATGAAAACCCTTTTGGTTTCTTGTTTGATTCGAATAAGTTGCACTCTTTTTATGACAAAAATTTAACACACGTACGTTGTCTGAATCTTGAAGTTGCACTAAAAAATAACGAAGAATTTGGTATTGATGTGAATGAATTTTGTGTAGAGTTAAAATTGTTTAATAGTTTATTGACATGCGAAAATATAAGAGTTATTGTTATGCTACATATATAGAAGAAGGTTGATTGATTTCCTGATGCTTTTATTGTATATAAAGTATTGTTGACTATTACCGTAACATTATCATCTCGATCTTGAAAGAAGTTTTTCAAAACTTAAGTTGTTGAAGTTATAATATTTGCGGTTCACAATATCACAAGAAAGACTTAACGGATTATCAATGATAACAATTGAGAGCAATCTATTAGAGGGTTGATTATAAATATCTGATCAACAATTTCGCTTTAAACAATGCTCAACGAAGGACACTATTAACAAAGAATGAATGGTAACTTTTATTTACTTCTAATTCCGAGGTAAACTTTGTATCTAGTTTAGCGACGAGAACTTGATTCTCATAGATATAATTCATCCAACAATTGTTTTATAATTTTATTTTTTCTCTGTATATTTAATTTTTTCCGACTTATGGGGTGGGACGACCCTCTTTAAAGATATCGCCCACGGCCTCCAATATTTATTTGCTGTCACTACATATGCTTACTATTTGCATTCCGGAGTTATTTGATTAGTCTCCCTATAAATTTTCCCTTTTAAGTTAGGGGAGAGGTAAACGTCTAAGATCTAATTTCTATATCCTATAAAATTTGAAAAAAATCCTATAAAATCAAAAAGTAATAGTAAGCATCCGGATATTCAGGTTTAAGAAGGTCCTCTTACTCTCACGCGTGTGTTAGAAAAAGTAATTTCTGTTGCATTAATGTTCGGGCTATGACGTTAATCCAATATGTGACGTCATAAGTCATTACGCGCGGTCAATAATTTTGGTTACACTGTGATAAAATTACTGAACTAGTGATATCTTTGATTGGTTTAGTGATAAAAACTAATAACAAATAGTTGGTAATCAATTAAGGACCACTTTTCGTAGTTGGTTTCTAATCAAAATTAGAGATGGTCCTTAGGAACATAATCGACCACTTGATTGTTTTTGTCACTGACTGGTTTGTAATGACGTTTAAGTTGTGAGTGATCAAATTGTTGTTGTTTCTAATTACGAGAAGGATAAAATTCATGATTTTGGAATTATAAATCTTCAATATTTTAAAAACCATCATAAGATAACTCTTTTCGTATTTGGCTTCTTCTCAAACTTAGCGATGGTCCTTAAGAACGAAATGGACCACTTGATTGTTTTTGTCGCTAACTGGTTT
The DNA here is from genome assembly GCA_910822075.1 of Senecio squalidus. Classification (NCBI taxonomy): domain Eukaryota; kingdom Viridiplantae; phylum Streptophyta; class Magnoliopsida; order Asterales; family Asteraceae; genus Senecio; species Senecio squalidus. Next base: position 69,253,521 of record CAJVGC010000001.1, on the reverse strand, counting down.
GTGATGAAGTTTAAACTGTGAGTGAACAAATTGATGTTGTTAAATTACGACAAGGATACAAATTAAGTTAAGAATTTGTATGTTACATTCCGTTCAGACGGAAACCCGATGTATAAACAGTATCAATAGTATCATAGATTCAAAGGTCACAACAAACATTAAAGAAAACATGCATCGACTTATATAAAAATAAAATCGAAGATACAAAGTACCAATATTACATCATCTGAATAAATAAAAGTACAACAAATGTCAACTATGGATCATAAAGAAACTATTCCTAATAAAACAAGTTCTAACGTGCAAATAGACGATCCACATAGTCACAAAACATAACAAACACATACTGCAACCTCAAACCCCTGAAAAGGATGAAAAAAAGACATCAACATAAAGTTGGCGAGATATTCGCTATTTTATATTGAAAACATTAATTTCGAAAGGTTTTGCCCCGTTTGAAAAGATATAAGTCAAATCATAAAATTATTTCTTGATTCATAAGAAAGTGAGATACATGCATAGCCTTATATAATAAATACACCCGAGTCTAACGTTAAATAGCAACATTTACCCCCACCTAAGTATGCCAAACTTAGGTTTAGTCATCGAATAATAAACGGTCATAACATCGACTCATAGGGACAAATTACCATCGTCATCCCATATAAGCGATGAAAGTGCGTCAAACACTTATATAGATCTATATATATATGTAACGGTGGCTCAAAAAGAGTTAACAAGCGTGTATACGAGGGTCTAATACAACCACTAAGGTTATATAAGTAAGTTAACACTAATCTAAAGACATTCACAATCCACAATACATAAACAAGATAAATAGTTAATTCACGCTTTTCATGCCCAAAGTATAAAACAGGAAAAAAGACAACGAATAAACTCACGATAAATCAGCAAATATGGCGTCGGGATGACAAATCAGGAGAAACCACTCCACCGCCTAACTGCCCTAGAATAAAGACATCGTAAAGTCTAAGTACCTCCATAAGTCACTACAACAAAATGTGGCTATTAGGACCCTTTAATGGGACGCTTTTTCAAGTTCGTCACAAAAAATCTATTGATAGGACGAACCAATCTTTGAGTCCTATTAAAGTAGAGTCTAATAGGACATTTGATGGGTAGGTCTTATTAAGTGAGTTAATATGACGTTAATTTATTGATGTCCTAATATAATAGAACCTAATATGACACTTGATAAATATGTCATATTAATTTAATACTTATGGGACATTTTCATGTTAGAGTCTTATTAAGATGTGATGTAAAAGAACGGACGATATAGATGTCCTATAATATAAGCTATTTGAAACCTTTTTTCGAGGAGGGTATACGAAACCTAATAAAGTAATAAAGCACTTCATATGCCGGTCCTATTAAATCAAGAATTATAAGACGCTTATTCAATGAAGTTTTAATGTAATGTTTCCTAACATAATAACTAAATTTATATGTTTAATAAAGATTGTATTTGTACCTATCTTGAAAAAAAAAACATTAATATGTTTAAGAGGGAAAATAAATAATTTCAAACCCCTTCATAATTGGTTAAACCCAAATTGAAAATTTTTAAAACCAATTAAAAGGCCTCTTTTTTTCGATTCCCGCCTAAAACCCCAAATCTCAGTTACAAATTCAACCATTCTTCAATATTTCTCCTTATCATAAATAAATAATCTCTAATCTTCGTGAGGTACTATGTTTTTCTGTCCTTTATCTTATATTTCCATTTAGTTTTTGATGCTTTAATGGTTTTTTTTCTCTCCAATTTTGATATAAATTTGATTGTGATTGGTGAAGGAAGTTTCGGTTATGTGCGATGATGTTATAGATGGTGATCTAGTATTTAGATGGTGTTGGCTATCATGAAATTGAGAACGGGATATAGTCATCGATTTTTGCCTTTTCATATACAGGTTATACAATCACAATCACCATTAATTATGAGAAGTATTCTATTTCCCTACCCTATTTCATGTATGTATATATGTGGATTTATAATCTACAACACACCGAACTATTTATGATTTTTAAAGAAAAGTCCTTATTGAAACCATAATATCTCTAGACTTGTCTCAAAAGAATCAGTTACAATTTACTAATCTATGAGCCTACAAGTAAAGGCCTCTTTCAGGTGTGCCAAAATAAAGATGAATATGTGGCTGTAAGTAATATCTAAACTCTAACATCCATTATTACGAACAACTTGAAACTTTGCAAATTGAATATTACTTGGATAAATTTGTAGGTACAAAACAATTTGTTCAGAATGATATGATGGGCAATCTCTTTCATCTTACAACAAAATGGTACCACTATTTGTGAAGGTAATCTTTGGTATGTTAATCTTTAAACTTATGATATAAAGTATGATTTTTTAACAGGAAATTTTACACTTATATATGAGTTTTATATTGTAGGCGGTGTTTGAGGATGAAGTTTGATGAGAGGCTTACAATCTCCAACTATTTATTTTTTCTTCTCATGTAACATTAGAAGACTTGTATATTTGGATTTTGTTATAACTTAATCATGATATTTTGTATCTGTTAAACGGATGAAAAATGAATTTTATTCCTTATATATTTGTTGAATGAAGCTTGAACTCATTTGTGGAAATAGATAATATTTATATCGAGTAATTAATAAAAAAAATTTGTAGAATTGTGAAACAAATGTTATTTACGATTGGTATTGTTTTATTTTATAACAGGACATCAAAATTTGGTCATAAAAATCTATTATGACACATACGTATTAGGACCCTTTTGCTAGTATTAATAAGTATAAATGTAATATACGCTCCCATCCTATAAAATCGTTTTTTAGGATGTCACAATTTGTCCCAAAACATAATCATGTATTAAAACATCATTAAGCGTCCTATAACATGGTATATTATGACGTTTTTGTGTTTGTATTATGACATTTTATGGAACTAAACAATATGTCCCATAAACTCTGTGTTTATTAGGACATCAGAAGCGTCGTGAAAACCTTTTACAACGCCTTTGTATGAGACACTTATAAAGTTGGTCCTCATAGGTTAAAAGTCCTATAAAGTAACATTTCAGGACGCTTACCTGCGTCCTATCAAACCCGTTTTCTTGTAGTGAGTCTAGTAGAGTTTAGCCTTAATAATTAACGTTATATTACATAGTATATTCAAAAGCGTCTGAAGGAATAAAATTTCGAGTCCAAAAAGACGAGTAGAAGTTAACGATAGAAGATTGAATATTGAAAACTAAAGTTTAGTCGAAGTCAACGATTTCGACAAGGAGTCAAAGTCAACTAAAAGTCAACATTTGAAGACTTTAAACATATTTAAATTATATTTAAATATTTCGATTTATTAAGGTAAAAATACAATTTTGATATAATGTTCACGAAAGTTATAATTTATGATTGCAGTTACGTTCTTGAGTCCAAAAACGTCTATTGGTCAATATATACTATTTTACGTATGATAATATATTTATATATGCTCAAAACATGTATATTTCACATTATAAATCTATTTAGTAACATATTCTAAATAGAATATATATATATATATATATATATATATATATATATATATATATATATATATATATATATATATATATATATATATATATATATATATATATGTGTGTGTGTGTGTGTGTGTGTGTGTGATAAAATACATTTTATTACGAATCTTTTACCAAAGTTACCAATTATAATAATTAGTCGTAGTGATATATATATATATATATATATATATATATATATATATATATATATATATATATATATATATATATATATATAGAGGTTGGTTCTTGTAAAACAAACTTTAAGGTAAAATAAGTAAAACAATTTAAAAAAATAATTTATAACGTTAGATATATTGGATTATCGTTCATTTTAACCATATATCAAACTTTAAAAAACGAAGTTTTGTTGTACATCAAAAAATGGGTAGTTTTATCGTTGTGCATCAAATTTGAATATTTACTGCACAAAAACAATGAATTTGATGCACAGCCCTTAAACGACATATATTTTGATACATATCAAAACTTGCTTTTTTTTAAGTTTGTTATAATTGAATAAATAAACATAATACAAAATTACACATATTATAAATTATTTTTTCATATTTTTTTACTTAATTTACTTTAAATATTGGTTTATAAGAACCTCCTCCTATATATATATATATATATATATATATATATATATATATATATATATATATATATATATAAAGAGGTTGGTTCTTCTAAACTAAACCTTAAGATAAAATAATTTAAAAACAATTAAAAATTATTTATAAGGTTTGAATTTTCGTATTATTGTTCATTTTACCCATATTCTAAACTTTTTAAAAGGAAGTTTTATTGTACATAAAAAAATGGGTAGTTTTGTTGTTGTGCATCAAATTTAAATATTTACTGCACCCAAAAACCATGAATTTGATTCACAACCTTTAAACGACATATATTTTGATGCATATCAAAGCTTGTTTTTTAAAAATTTGTTATAATTAAATAAATAAATATAATACAAAATTATACATATCATAAATTTTTTTATTTATTTTTGTTTACTTATTTTACTTTAAATATTGTTTTATAAGAACCTATTCTATATATATATATATATATATATATATATATATATATATATATATATATATATATATATATATATATATATATATATAGGGGGAAGTGAATATGGCGCTGTTACACATGTAAGCTTACATGCGAAACTCATTAAAAACTATGTCGTTTTGTGGTTTAAATGCTTTTCAACGCTTGATTTGTCCTATATTCATCAAGGGAGAGGTGATCCCGAAAATGCAGGGGGTCATTGTTTATTATGAAGAAGTTATAAAAGGTGACTTCGATAGATGCCCAGTGATGACAAAAAAAACATATATTTTTGAAAGACACGATTAATGAAGAAAAAGATGTGAATAGATAAAAATTTGTAAAGTTAGTTTAATAAATATAATTAAAATTATATAGATTTGAAATTTTTTTAACAAAACGACATCTTTTTTGATGAGTTTTGCATGTAAGCTTACATGTGTAATAGCCCCATATTCACTTTTCCCATATATATATATATATATATATATATATATATATATATATATATATATATATATATATATATATATATATATATATATATATATATAGTTGGTTTCATTTAAGAACCATGTAATTATTTAGGAACCAAAGGAACCATTTTTAGGCCCATGGATCATGTTTTAAACAAAGTTTAATTATGTAGGGGAATTTAATGGAAACAAGGGTATAATGGACATTTAACCTAATAATAAATCAGACCGAATCTAATCTAATTCCCCCAAATGTCAAGACACATCTTCATCTTCTCCAAAATCAAGTTCATGTTCATCTTTTTCCCCTAAATTCTTTCAACAAACTCGATTTTTCTTCATAATCTTCAAGTTTTTAGTATTAAATCATATATATCTTAATATCGTTATTAATGCGAATACCTAAGCATAATTTGTTGCAGGTTTTTTGGAAAACAATACTGGATGAAATGAATATATCGTCTTCTGTGCCTCCAAAACGTATTTTAGTTGATGACCTATCTGAAGAAAGCCAGTTGTTGTATCCTGGAGGTCAATGGCTTCCTGGTGCGTATGTAAATCCAGCTCGAAATTGAATAAGTTTGAATAACAAAAGAGGTTTAAATGATATAGCAGTGGTATGGCGTGATGAAGGGGAAGATGAAATGTCAGTTAATAAAATGACGTTTGAGAAATTGCGTTCAGAGGTTTGGTATGCTAATTTCATTTGTTAAATCTATGTTGTACTTTGCTAAATTTAATTTGTATTAAATATTACGTATCGTGGTTATTCAGAATCATTTTCAATAAATTGTACATTAGAGGTGACACGATGGGCGGGTCAGGTACCGCCTTCAGGCTGAAACATTTAATTTAAAACTCGCAGTCTGTTGAATTATGACTGTTTTTTGCTACTTCTAGCTACTGTATAGTGTATAAATACACTAGTGTATAACTATACATTAGTGAATATAGTGTATACACTAGTGTATAGTGTATAAATACACTAGTGTATAACTATACATTAGTGAATATAGTGTATACACTAGTGTATAGTGTTTAAAAAAAAGTTTAACATTCTTTTAAACACATGCTTATAACTATACGATGTATTCAATAGAGAATACATCATATACATTAGTGAATATAGTGTATACACTAGTGTATAAATACACTACTGTATAGTGTATAAATACACTAGTGTATAACTATACATTAGAGAATATAGTGTATACACTAGTGTATAAATACACTACTGTATAGTGTATAAATACACTAGTGTATAACTATACATTAGTGAATATAGTGTATACACTAGTGTATAGTATATAAATACACTAGTGTATAACTATACATTAGTGAATATAGTGTATACACTAGTGTATAGTGTATAAATACACTAGTGTATAACTATACATTAGTGAATATAGTGTATACACTAGTGTATAGTGTTTAAAAAAAAGTTTAACATTCTTTTAAACACATGCTTATAACTATACGATGTATACAATAGAGAATACATCGTATACATTAGTGAATATAGTGTATACACTAGTGTATAAATACACTGTTGTATAGTGTATAAATACACTAGTGTATAACTATACATTAGTGAATATAGTGTATACACTAGTGTATAAATACACTAGTGTATAACTATACATTAGTGTATATTCACTAATGTATAGTGTATAAATACACTAGTGTATAACTATACATTAGTGAATATAGTGTATACACTAGTGTATAGTGTTTAAAAAAAAGTTTAACATTCTTTTAAACACATGCTTATAACTATACGATGTATAGAATAGAGAATACATCGTATACATTAGTGAATATAGTGTATACACTAGTGTATAAATACACTACTGTATAGTGTATAAATACACTAGTGTATAACTATACATTAGTGAATATAGTGTATACATTTACTAGTGTATACAACTGATTTTCTGGAAAACACTTATGCTGATTTTTTCATATTAATATCAAAGTACATTTTCTATTCAGATCAAAACACTAACATAAATTCATAAATGATCTAATGGTGATTAAATGGTTGAATAAATTACAAAATTGTCACCTTGTAATTAATTACAAAATTGCCACCTTGTAATTAATTCATAAATGATCTAATGGTGATTAAATGGTTGAATAAATTACAAAATTGCCACCTTGTAATTAATTACAAAATTGCCACCTTGTAATTAATTTGGCCCTCAAGTTTGAATAAATTACAAAATTGGCACCTTGTAATTAATTTTTGATCTAAATGATCTAATGGTGATTAAATGGTTCCTAATGGTTCGTAAATAATTAATGGTTCCTAAATAAACCCACCTCTATATATATATATATATATGTTTACGACGAATAATACGAGTGGAGATGAAAGTGTGGATGTGATGTTGCCTAAGGAAGCTGTGAATCTTGTAAGCAATATATGTTAACGTTATATGGTTATTTTATCGGACAAAGAGTTGCATTCCCAGTTGTCCAAGACTATGTTATGAACGTATGGAAGAAGTATGGCATACAGAAAATGATGATGAATGTGAAGGGCTTCTTTTTCTTTAAGTTTAATAACGAGGAGGGATTGCAAAACGTGTTGCAGAATGGTCCAGGAATGGTCCATGGATGGTGAGTAAAAACCCTATTTTCCTAAACATGTGGACGCCAAATGTATCAGTATTAAAGGAAGTTCACACTCAGGTCCCCGTCTGGGTGAAATTGCATGATATTCCATTTGCTGGTTTTACGGAAGATGGTTTAAGTACAATTGAGACAAAGATTGGTAGGCCTATGATGTTGGATTCCTTTAAGAGTACTATGTGTGTTGAAGCATGGGGGCGTCCAAACTTTGCGCGTGCTATGGTAGAGGTAAGTGCTGAAGCACCATTGAAAGAAAATTTGGTTATTGCTGTTCCGAAACTTGAAAATGAAGGTTTTATAAAGCACACGGTAAGAGTTGAATATGAATGGAGGCCGAGTAGATGTGAGGGATGTAAGGTATTTGGTCATAAAAGTGAGGATTGTCCACATAAACCTAAACAGATGCCTAAGGTGGATCCTCAACCAAAGACGAATGTGGATAGTGAAGGTTTTGAGGTTCCTAAGAGGAAGAACCAGGTTAAAGGTGTTGTCATAGGTAAACCTAAGGTTTACAATACGACTCAGAGTTCTAAAGGTTTTAAAGTTGATAATGGTACCACGCGTATGTACTATAAACAGGTGTCGAAGAGTACTAACGGGAATTCTAGCAAAACTGAGGATCGGAGGGACATGTTTACTCATAACCCTTTCGCTGATTTAGCAAATCTGGATGAGCAAGAGAGTTCGATTAATTTGAAGGAGCCAGAGATGTCGGCCAGTAGTGATACATGGGAGGTGAAATCGAGTGAGAAAGAAGACAGTGATGTCGAGGAGGGTATAGACAATAAGCCAACTTGTGCAACCTATGGGACGAATAAATACACATGTTTTTATACAGGGGCAAGCACTCCTTCTCATGTTGTGTCCGATGTTTAGTATTGCTTCCTGGAATATACGGGGTTTGAACCAGTTCCCGAAACAAAATGAGGTTCAAGAGACATTTCGTTCTAATAATATTCATATTTGTGCTATTTTAGAATCACATGTTGCTAACGTGAAACTAAATAGTATTTGCATGAAGGTGATTGGGAGATGGGACTGGGCGTCGAATAATAGTAAATGTGATAAAGGTACGCGTATCATAATTGGGTGGGATCCAGGTATTGTTGAATTGATGGTTCTTTCATACACGAATCAGGTAATTCATACGCAAATCAAAGTTATCGCTAGTAATAAGGTGATTTTTTGCTCGTTTGTGTATGCGGCTAACCAACCAGAGGATAGGCGTTTGTGAACTTGCGTATCCATAATCGATTTACAGCTTATAAACATTGGGTAGTAATGGGTGATTTTAATGTAGCATTGCAGCTTGCGGATTCGTCGGTTGGTGTATCGGGGTTTACGATGGCTATGAACGAGTTTACGGAATGCATTGAAGCTATTAATATTGAGGATATAAATAGAACGGGAATGCAATTTACTTGGAATCAAAGACCTAATTCTAATTCGGGTATTTTCAAAAAAATTGATCATGTTATGGGTGATGAGGAGTTTCTGGCTCAGTTCAATAGAGCTTATGCGGACTTTCGTCCGTATGGGATTTCTGATCATTCTCCTGCTATTCTCAAAATTCCGGTAATGTTTAAATATAAAGCTAAAAGATTTAAGTTTGCGAATTTTATTAGAGAGAAGGATGGATTTGAGCACGAGGTTTGTCGAGGTTGGAGTACTCTAGTTACGGGATTTAAAATGTTTCAAGTATCTCGGAAGCTTAAATGTCTAAAGCCGCTGATGCGTAAACTTATGTGGAATAAAAGGAATCTTCATAAAAGAGTAGGTATTCTTCGTAAAGAGTTAGAGGCTGTTCAGTTGGAGCTTGATCGTGATACTTCTAATGAACAGTTGAGGGAGGAAGAGAGTATTTATCTTACGGAATTCAAAACTGCCATTTATGAAGAAGAGAAATTTTTAAGACAAAAAGCGAAGGTTGATTGGTTGCGAGATGGGGAACGTAACACTAAATTTTTCCATAGAGTTATTAAAGGCAAACAACATCGCAGTAGAATCAAATCGGTTATTGATAATCAAAATGAATAGCTTACAGGTGATGTTGTTCCGGCTGCTATTGTTGCTCATTATCGAGCGTTTCTAGGCACGGACCACGGGGAATCTGAGTTTTTGCAACCTGAGGGGCTGTTTTCTCGAGTCCTATCGGTTGGGCAGGCAGAAAAGGGTAACGACGGAGGAAATAAAGGGATCGATGTTTCATATTGGCGAAGACAAAGCTCCGGGTCCGGATGGATACACGTCTGCTTTTTTCAAAGCATCGTGGCACATTGTTGGTCGTGATGTTGTTGATGCAATAACGGAGTTTTTTGTTAATGGGAAGCTGTTAAGTGAATGGAATAACACCATTATTTCGTTGATTCCGAAGATTGATTCGCCGTCAACGATCACCGATTATAGGCCCATTTCGTGTTGCAATGTTATTTACAAGTGTATTAGTAAAATTATTGCTGATCGACTTAAGGGTGGTCTAAAGGATGTGGTGAACCCAAATCAATCCGCTTTTGCTCCTGGTCGGCAAATATCGGATAATATTCTTCTTACTCAGGAACTAATGAAAAATTATCACATAGATCGCGGGATTCCACGTTATGCTTTTAAAGTGGATATTCAAAAAGCGTACGATACAGTTGATTGGAATTTTTTCAGATGTATTCTTGCTCAGTGTGGTATTCACAAGGTTTTCGTTGACTGGGTAATGATATGTGTGACTCAAGCGGCGTATTCTATCAACATAAATGGTGAGTTGTATGGTTTCTTTAAAGGTAAACGGGGTCTCCGTCAAGGGGATCCTATTTCCCCTTACTTATTTACGCTTGTTATGGAGGTATTATCGCTTATTTTGGCTCGAAATGTGGGTAATAGTCATGAGTTCAAGTTTCATCCTAATTGTGAAAAGTTGAAAATATTAAATCTATGTTTCACGGATGATCTCATAATGTTTGCTCATGGTGATGCCTATTCAGCTGGTGTTTTAATGAATTCGCTTGAGGAATTTAAAAGGGTTTCGGGTCTTGCGCCAAGTATTGCAAAAAGTACGGTATTTTTTGCTAATGTTAGTCAAGCTGTCCAACAACAAATAATGAATATTATGCCTTTTGCCAAAGGTAAGCTTCCGGTTCGTTATCTAGGTGTTCCTTTACTGTCTTCTGGGCTTGTTTATAAGAATTTTCAGTTGTTAGTTGAGCATGTTAAGAACAGGGTGGGAGATTGGAGGAATAAAGGGTTATCGTTTGCAGGTAGACTTCAGTTGATTAATTCGGTGCTATCTTCTATGCATATTTTTTGGTCTTCTATTTTTGTTCTTACAGAGTCTATTAATTCGGAGATTGAGAAAACGTTGAGGGTTTTTTGTGGTGTAACGGGGTTATGCGTAAAGGTAAATCTAAGGTTGCTTGGCAGGAGGTGTGTCTCCCAAAACAGGAGGGTGGTCTAGGTATAAAGAATCTAGCTACTTGGAATATCGCTCTCATGACGACCCATATGTGGAATATTCTTATTAATAAAGAGTCTTTATGGGTTAAATGGGTCCATGTGTATCGATTAAAAGGTAAGAGTATTTGGGAAGTGAACATTACGGCTAATGCTAGTTGGGGATGGAGGAAAATTCTGAATATCCGTCCAACTGTTAGACAATTTATTTACTCAAAGCTGGGGGATGGTAAAACGACGTCATCATGGTTCGATAGATGGTTTTATGGTGACCCGTTACACCTTAGTGTTTCGTGTCATGACATTGCGCGGGCAGGGTTTGATATGCAGAATAAAGTGTCGGATATAGTTGACGGTCAGGGGTGGAAATGGCCGCCAAAGTGGTTAACTAAATATCTGGCGCTTGGGCAAATCCCTATTCCGAGACTGGTTAACAGGAGGGATAGTTTAGTTTGGCAGGTTAATGGAGTGGATCAACAATTTTCTGTTAGTGCGGTGTGGAATGCTATACGTGAACGGGATATTTAGAAAACATGGTACAGTTTGGTTTGGTTTTTGCATGCCGTGTCGCGCCACTCATTTATAGTATGGCTTATTATGGGGGGCAAGTTGAAGACTCAGGACAAATTGAAAGATTGGGAGAAAAATGTGACAACCGCAAATTTTGAGGTACTAATTCCGAGTTTAACTTTTATTATTCTTCGTTATTTCATTTTGACCCATTTTACTATTTCGATATTTCGATTTATTGCATTCGCGTTGTGTCGGATCACGTATATTAACCTTTGTTTAAGTCCTTTGTGACTAAAACGTTTATTTAACTAAGTGCCTAACAATTATAAGTATTCTCGTAGGTTAATATTGGAATTTTAAAGCCTTCGTCTTTTCGAGAAAGTTACGTTTAAAATGTTACAAAATCTACCCTCAAACTAAAAATCTTTTACAAGGTTAGTCCTTTAATGGAAACTAACGGAATCTGTTACAAATTCGGTCCTTTTAACGGACAAAAGTAACTTGGCTGAAAATGCTATAGAATGCGGCGCATAAGCTTACAATGCGGCGCATTCCTGGGTTTTCCAGACCAAGACAAAAATCGTTGTGTTGATTTATTGGAACCCCAACTCACATGCAACCATGTGATTTCTGCCCAAAACTTGCTCTAATTGGTATGGATGAGTAAATTGTGGATCCTTGACCATTTCAACTCATCTCTCATTCCAATTTTGATCCTTAAACCAATTTCAACCCATTTGGTCAAACTTTGTGTCTCTCTCTAGAACTCAAACTCTCTCTAATTCCTTTCATTTCCAGGAACTTTTAGAGAGACAAATCACATTCCAAAGTGATATTTGAGTAGAGAAAGACCATTTGAAGACTTCATTTGGATTCCTACATCTTCCGGTAAGTGTTTTTCACCGAAAAACTCATCTTTGACTTTTCTAATTTCCTTCTTTAACTCAAAGAGTATACTAATCAAAACTCTTATATTTTTGCAAGGAATTTAACCATCAAGGTTTCCAATCTCCGACTTATTCTTGAGTTGGAAGTTTCGAGCTTTGAAAATTCGGTAAGAACGACCCGTTACAACCATTTTCTTTAAATCCGTTCTTCTTGAAATCCTATCTCTAACACTCTACCTTGTTTATGGTTTGGAGCTCTTTTCACCACGTTCTCCTTGGAAACTTTCTGGCTTGTTCTTGAAATTTAAGATTTCTCATTTTGGTGAAATTGGTAAGTAAATTCTTTATAAGCGTTTTCTCTCATTTTCCTCTTTAAAAATCATATTCTAACGTTCTCATTTTTCTCTTCATGTTTGGAGCTTAATATTCTCCACCTTCACTTCAAAGTCTTTTCCGGCAAGCATCTCGTGCATAACTTGCCATTTTAAAGGCTTTCCGGTAAAATTACACTTTTACCCTTCTTTATGTTTCTCTTTTAAATCTTCATTTTCTCACCTTAACTATCTTAAAAACTTGTTAATATGAATAAAATGACTAATATGACTAAATATCTAAAAGTTGCTATAAAACTTAATAACCTTACCATGTTAATAGGTTATTAGAAAACTTAACCGAAAACGTTATTATTAACATATATAAAACCGGATAATGACATATAGGTTTATTAGTAAATTCTTTATCGAAAATGTTCCAACACTTTCTTGAATATTAGTGGACTCGTAAAAATCTAAGTATTTTATACCTATTATATATTATAAACGAACTTAACGAGTTATAACAAAAATCTTGTAAAATCTTGTAAAAATAAGTATATGTATGAATATGTCTATTTTATATAAATTACTTATGAGTTATTTGACTAAGTGACTCTAATTAACAATCTGTAACTATTCACTTAAGAATTAAACCAACTAACCGGTACTAAAACGATTTATATCAAAAACTGAAAATCGGAAACCTGATCCCTGAATGCGCCGCATAGGACCTCCTATGCGCCGCATTCCAGGGTGTTACAGGCCCGGTTCGTCGTTTTGCGTAGTTTGGACGATTTTAAGTATATGCAAACCTATTTTTAGTATACGTAAAGTATTATACACTAATAAACATATGTTTTGGACTCAAAATATAAACGCAATCTTCAACAACATATTATTTACTATCACATACTTTAAAACGTCCTTTTATCGTCAAATCTGTTAATTCTCCGAAAACGATCAAATCTTCGATTTTAAACCTAATCTTCTAAACAAACTTTTATGAAACTGATTTCTAAACATATTTTACTCAAATATTCAAATTATATCTTTAAAAATATTCAAATGAGTCAAAGGTTGACTTTCGTTGACTTTTGACTTTCTTTCAAAACGGTTGACTTTCGTTGACTTTGACCAAGTCAACTATCTGAGATATTGACTTTGGTTAACTTTGACCTTAGTTGACTTAAACTTGGTTGACTTTGACAAATGTTCACTTTGACTTCGGTTGACTTTGACTTTGGTTGACTTTGACTAAATTTAATACTCCTTTCAATAGATGTTCCTGGTAGTCACTTTAGGATCGGAATATCATTCCTATCTAATTGTATTTATAAACTCAAATAATCGATATTTGTAGATGTCACACCCCGCATAGAAATGGCGGAACCGAGGTGCGCAGTGTATACGGTATCAGAGATTCAAAGGTTACATCAAACATAAATAAACCATACATCGTCAACATAGATAAAGAGTTGAAAGAGAATACTTATTACAGTCATCCGAATATACCAAAATACGGCTACAGAGTTGGGATACTAAGGAATTAAATAAAGCAAAATAAATTCCACGCATAAGATCCACGTAGCCAATAAGCATAGCATCAAAAAGGTGTAACCTCAAATCCCTGAAAAGCGTTAAAATACGACGTCAACATAAAGTTGGTGAATTATTCGCAATAGTAGTTGAAAACATAATAGTAGAAAGGTTTCAATACATTTTGACTCAAAAGTGATACGGTTTGAAGATAAGTCATTTGAAAATGATGTTTCGAAATATACGTGAAGTATACAAAACCTTTTGATAAAATACTCATACTTGTAACATAAAATACCATAATCATTTCATAAAAATACCATACTCAGTTCATAAAATAAAACCATACTCAGTTCATAAAATAAAACCATACTCAGTTCATAAAATAAAACCATACTCAGTTCATAAAATAAAACCATACTGGATAGAATAATACAGCCTTCGGTAAATACGATACACCTGAACCTCAACAATACATACTGGCAACTAACCCCACCTAGTGCATTACGCTAGGTTGTCCTCGATAATCAATAATACGGTCATAACATTACTAACACGGACAGGGCTCCTCCCTTATCATAATAACGTGTTAGAATGAGGGTTTGTTAGACCCATATAGCGCTATATATACTTCCGGCGGCAAAAGCTAACAGGTGTGTATACGGGGCCTCGTTCTACCACAAAGGCGGAACGAGTTGGGTAATGCTAACCTAAGGCATCCATATCCAAAATACATACCATAATACATAACCATAATACATACAGACCATAAAATATATTTGTTTAACGCTAATCATGCCCAAAAATGTAAAAGCAGTAAAAAAAGGGCAACGAATAACTCACTGATAGCAAAGCAATCCAAATCTCGATATGTCGGGAAATACTATAATACCGTCAAGCTCCCACGTCTAAGTGCCCTAAACATCACGTAAATAATCATGTCTAAGTATCTCTAAGTCTAGTAGGGTTATGCCTTAATGATTAACGTTTTATACGGGTTTTAAAATAACCGAAAGGAATATCAATATAACGGAATAACGAGTGTTTCGGAAAGTCAACAGACTAGATACGTGATTTTCATACTTACGTGCACTACAAGTCACGTAAGTATCAAGTTACGTGTTATACAAGAGTTACGGGACAAAACAAGAAGTTACGGAACATAAGGACCATAGTTACGTGTTCAGCAAGGGAGTTACGTGATCTCCAAGTCACTTACGTGACTTAGGGAACCAATTACGTGAATATGAAGCCATAATTACGTGCATATGGGTTAATTTGTGAAGACTTACGTGAAAAGGACCAATTACGTGATAAATTATGAATTTCAGGGACCAATCACGTAACTGTGGGAGTTACGTGATGAGCAAGTCTATTACGTGACTTTCAAGTCACTTACGTGACTTAGACTTCAATTACGTGAATTAGAAGGCAATTACGTGCATAAGGGACTAATTACGTGACAAAAGGACTAATTACGTGAACAATTACGCGTCAAAAGGACTAGATATGTAAATATTCCAACAATTTCGTGACCAGAACTACAGTTACGTGACTTGGGGGTCACGTAACTCCTAATTTCGTGAGGGAGTGTTAATTTCGTGCAAGGGATGATCAGTTACGTGCATGTAACTACAGTTACGTGCATGTAACTGAGTTTTTACGAAAAATACATTCGGAAATCGATTTCTGAGTGTTCTAGATGTCTATTTGACCCCAAATTGGAACCCTATGTCCAGAATATGGTTACATACAATAATCTTAAATAAAATTCAAGTTTTGACGGTGAGAAATGGTATTTTCGGGTTTAAATCGAAATAACAAAGTTTAGAACCAAAATGATGAAATACTTACCCGATCGTAACGAATTTCGGAGGATAGATAGAGGTGATAATGGTGAACAATAATCCGGTCTCGGATTTGAAATTGGACGGTTGGATCGCCGGAAAAGTTAGAGAGAAGGTGGAGGTTTGTAGGTGTTGTTGTGTGTGTTTTCTAGAGAGAGGGAGAGTGATGACAAATGAAGATAAGGACAAATTCTGGTTTTTGAATAAAGACAAAAAGTTGGTGGGGGACGATTTTTGTAATAAAAATTTGAAAAGGACTAAAATTGTAATAGAATTTCTCGCGTAGGACTAGTTTTGTAATAAAATTTCCGAAAGGACTAAAAATGAAATACTTTTAAAACGTTAATTTTAATCATATAATTAAGGCATAATTCCCCTAAACTTATCATAAGAGCATACTAAACTTATACTAAAGGCACTTAAGACTATACGTTCCCGACATAAAGATTCGAATCACATACTATATACCCGATAAACGTAAATACGCATAAAATATAAATACGACAACCATAAAATACGAGAAATACGAATACGATACTCATAAAATACGAATACGATAAAACATAAAAGGAATACGATAGGGTCAAAACACGAACATAATTAAATAAAACGAATACGGGACGATAGAAATATACTTAGAAATTCGCGAATGTCACAGTCTCCCCAAGTAAAAAGAATTTCGTCCTCGAAATTATCACTGGGTACTACTTCCGGGAGAAAGGTGAGGATACTTCCGCAGAATTTCATCTTCGCGTTCCCATGTGAACTCAGCTCCAAAGCGGGAATTCCAGCGAACTTTGACAATCGGAAACTTACTTCGTCGCAGACGTTTAACATCACTAGCAACGATCTCGATCGGTTCCTCTACGAAGTGAAGCTTATCGTCAATCTGGAGTTTTTCTCAAGCGGAACGAATAGCGTCTCGTCAGCCAGGCATTTCTTCAACTGAGTTACATGAAATATTTTATGTACGCTGCTCAGTTCTGCCGGAAAGTCTAGTACAAACGTACGAATCTCTCTATCGGATAATTCTCACGAATCGGTAGGAAAAGAGCAGACTTCGATAATCGATCAATAATAACCCAGATACTGTCATATTCACTCGAAGATCTCGGAAGCTTCGTAGCAAAATCCATAATAATACGCTCCCATTTCCACTCGGGAATCTTCGGTTGTTGGAGTAGCCCAAACGGTTTCTGGTACTCCATCTTCACCTTGGAACAGGTCAAACATCGACTACATACTCGGCGATCTCACGCTTCATACCCGGCCACCAATAAAAATATTTCGAGTCGTGATACATCTTGTCGGAACCCGGATGAATGGAATAATTAGACTTATGAGCTTCGTCCAGAAGCAACTGACGGATACTAACCGGAACCCAAATATGCTCGAGGAAATACAGAACTCCATCCTCCTTCGGTTCTGACTCCAACGCCAACTTATACAATCTTTCCTCTTTAGCACGGTCCTCTGTCATAATACCTTCCTGTGCGTGAATAATCCGAGCCTTCAAGCTCGTCTGAATAGATATCACCATAGAACGGATACGAACCGGTTTGACTGTTCCCTTACGACTTAGTGCATCAGCAACAACGTTCGCCTTACCAGGATGGTAGCGAATGTCGCAATCATAGTCGTTCAGTAACTCAACCCAGCGTCGTTGTCTCATGTTCAGCATCTTCTGATCGAATATGTGTTGAAGACTCTTGTGGTCGGTAAATACAGTACACTTGGTCCCATACAGATAATGTCTCCAAATCTTCAATGCAAAGACGACGGCTCCCAACTCTAGATCATGCGTCGTGTAATTCTGCTCATGGATTTTTTTTTTTTTTTTTTTTTAACTGACGCGAAGCGTAAGCTATAACCTTACCATTCTGCATAAGCACACAACCCAGACCCTTGTGCGAAGCGTCGCAATAAACAACAAAATTCTCGGAACCAACTGGCAGACTAAGAATAGGAGCGTTACACAACCGCTGCTTCAATATCTGAAAGGCTTCCTCCTGATCGGAACCCCAAACGAATGGTTCACTCTTCTGTGTCAGCTTAGTCATAGGTGAAGCGATCTTGGAGAAGTTCTCGATGAATCGGCGATAATACCCAGCAAGACCCAAAAATGAACGGATTTCGGTCAGTGACTTCGGTGCAACCCAACTTTTAACAGCTTCAATCTTAGCAGGATCAACAGGAATACCCTTCGCGCTAACCACATGGCCAAGGAATTGAACTTCGGATAACCAGACTCGCACTTAGAGAATTTCGCATACAACTTCTCTTTTCGAAGCACTTCTAGAACAAGACGCAAATGCTCTTCATGTTCCTTGCGACTTCGGGAATAGATCAGAATGTCGTCGATGAATACGATAACGAATTTGTCAAGATACGGACGACAAATACGGTTCATTAGATCCATGAATGCTGCAGGGGCGTTTGTCAGACCAAACGACATCACCATGAACTCATAATGACCATACCGAGTACGAAAAGCGGTCTTAGGTATATCATCTTCCTGAACTCTCAACTGATGATAACCAGAGCGAAGATCGATCTTAGAGAAATAGCAAGAACCCTGAAGTTGATCGAATATGTCATCAATACGAGGAAGGGGATAACGGTTCTTCACAGTCAGCTTGTTTAACTCCCGATAATCAATACATAAACGCATGGAGCCATCCTTCTTCTTAACAAAGAGAACAGGAGCACCCCACGGGGAGAAACTAGGACGAATAAAACCTTTATCTACCAATTCCTGAATTTGTTTCGACAACTCGAGCATCTCGGAAGGAGTCAAACGATACGGAGCTTTAGCAACAGGTGCTGCTCCAGGAACAAGATCAATACGAAAGTCGGTTTGTCTCTGGGGAGGGACTCCAGGTAAATCGTCGGGAAAAACGTCAGAATACTCGCGAACAATCGGTACACCATCAATCTTTATCGCAGAATCTTTCTTTACCAAATGAGCGAGATATAAGGAACAACCTTGACGGACATACTCGCGAACTTTCAGACAAGAAATGACTTTAAGACGTTTCCCAGCCTTGTCTCCGTGTACAATCAACTGATCTCCATCCGGCTTCTGAATACGAATAAGCTTCTCATAACAGACTATCTCTCCTTTATGCTTCGCTAACCAATCCATACCGACTACGACGTCGAAACTACCGAGTTTCATAGGAATAAGGTCGATGGAAAAAAAAGGGATATCGGTTAAAACGAGGGGAATATCACGAATAACTTCTCTAACACAGGCACCTCTGCCATCGGCTATTTCTACATCATACGCAGGCTCTAAAGGACTAGAGGCACGGTTTACTAAGGGACGGAAGTCACTAGAAATAAAGCTTCTATCGGTACCCGAATCAAATAAGATAAAAGTAGAATAATCATCGACAAGAAATGTACCAGTGGCAACGGTCGGATCCTGGTGAGCTTCGGAAGATTCCATAGCGAAAGCTCGGCTCTTAGGCAGGATTTCCTTTCGCACTAGTACCAGCACCAGGAGTAGGAAGGGAAGTAGATGATACAAGCTTGGGACACTGCCGACGGCGGTGACCCATTTCTCCACATTCATAACACGCTCCAACAGCTATTCTACAATATTGCTCGGTGTGGCCTAACTTCTTGCAGCGTTTACAAACCCAACACGCTACATTTGCCGCATGCGCACTACCGCATGTACCACACTTAGGGCGCACGCCCTGATAACCAGCTCTAGGACCCGTCAACGCATATACTTGAGAAGCTTTAGGTCTCTGATAATGATTACGGCTTCTCTTCCTCGAATTACTCATATCTCTCCTTTCATGTCTATCAGCATCTCTTCGGCTCGCAACTGGCTGGAGAGTACCACCTCGAATCGCACTTGCGGTCAGTCGACCCGCAATATCAACCGCACTCTGAAGAGTACCCGGAAGGTGAGAAATAATGTGGTCTCTCATAGCCTGGGGCAACCCATGAGTGAAGCGTTCGATTCTTTCCGTCTCCGTGCGGACCAACCGAGGAGCCAAAACACACAAGTCATAAAATCGGTTCACATACCCGCGGAAGTCAGCACCTTGCATAGTTAAGTTCCACAACTCGTTCTCCAACCTCTGCGTCTCAGGTGACGGCACATACTCCTTTTTCATAATAACCTTCAAACTTTCCCAAGTCATCAAGGCAACAGTAGCTCGGCCCCGAACTTGTCTCACCGAGTTCCACCAAGTGAGTGCCTTACCCTGGAATAAGTATGTAGCATACTTAACCTTGGTCTCCTCAGCACATCCCGAGACATCAAACACAGACTCCATCTTTTCAAACCACTGCAGAGTAGCAACCGCATCTTCTGTACCCTTGAACTCAGTAGGTTTGCAGCCCAGAAAGGTCTTATACGAACAGCCTCGGGGTGGATCTTCAATAATAAAACTTGGTCCACCGACTCCCATGTGCACTGCTCTTCCTACATCAGAACCATCGCGCCCAGACGCCATACCTTCTGGTTCAATACCGTGCATCTCAGGTTCTTCCAACCCTAAGTCGACACTCCGCGCCGGTGTCTCCTTAAGCTGTGCCACAATCACTGGTATAGCTGCTGCTATCTGCTCCGCAATCATCTGACTGATGTTCGGAGTAGTGGTGTTAGCATTGGGGACAGCAGTGACATTCTGTGGCGTAGCACCCGCTCTCATCCTGGCGCGACCTCGCCTTGCCGACCTTCTCGTAGCAGTGACGGCAGGAGTAAACCTAGTAGAAGTTCTCTTAGGCGGCATCTTCTACGGATATCAAACGGAATAAATAAGAACGATAACTGTATGTGCGACTAAAACAAGCAGGCCTCAAAGCATAAAACACAAAACAAAAGCACATAAAGCATACGAATCACGTACAGGCCCACAAAAGAAAGAAATGCGCACATAGAGTAAATCAGATAGGTCCAAAAGCCTAGGTCATAGTCTAAGTGATTCAGTAAGGTCACTTAGTTCGCTATAACCATTGGCTCTGATACCAACTTCTGTCACACCCCGCATAGAAATGGCAGAACCGAGGTGCGCAGTGTATACGGTATCAGAGATTCAAAGGTTACATCAAACATAAATAATCCATACATCATCAACATAGATAAAGGTTTGAAATAGAATACTTGTTACAGTCATCCGAATATATCAAAATACGGCTACAGAGTTTGGGATACTAAGGAATTAAATAAAGCAAAATAAATTCCACGCAAAAGATCCACGTACCCAATAAGCATAGCATCAAACAGGTGTAACCTCAAATCCCTGAAAAGCGTTAAAATACGACGTCAACATAAAGTTGGTGAATTATTCGCAATAGTAGTTGAAAACATAATAGTAGAAAGGTTTCAATACATTTTGACCCAAAAGTGATACGGTTTGAAGATAAGTCATTTGAAAATGATGTTTTAAAAATAAACGTGAAGTATACAAAACCTTTTGATAAAATACTCATACTTGATACATAAAATACCATAATCAATTTATGAAAATACCATACTCAGTTCGTAAAATAATACCATACTCAGTTCATAAAATAATACCATACTCATACCATAAGATAAATACCATATTGGATAGAATAATACAGCCTTCGGTAAATACGATACACCTGACCCACAACAATAGATACTGGCAACTAACCCCACCTAGTGCATTACGCTAGGTTGTCCTCGATAATAATACCCGGTCATAAGATTGTTAACATGGACAGGGCACGCCATCATCCAAAATATTGTTAACAATGAGGGCTTGTTAGACCCTTATAGCGCTATATATACTTCCGGCGGCAAAAGCTAACAGGTGTGTATACGGGGCCTCGTTCTACCACAAAGGCGGAACGAGTTGGGTAATGCTAACCTAAGGCATCCATATCCACAATACATACCATAATACATAACCATAATACATACATACCATAAAAAAATATATTTGTTTAACGCTAATCATGCCCAAAAATGTAAAAGAAGTAAAAAGGGCAACGAATAACTCACTGATAGCAAAGCAATCCAAATCCTTATATGTCGGGAAATACTACTATACCGTCAAGCTCCAACGTCTAAGTGCCCTATACATCACGTAAATAAACATGTCTAAGTATCTCTAAGTCTAGTAGGGTTATGCCTTAATGATTAACGTTTTTATACGGGTTTTAAAATAACCGAAAGGAATATCAATATAACGGAATAACGAGTGTTTCGGAAAGTCAACAGACTAGATACGTGATTTTCATACTTACGTGGACTACAAGTCACGTAAGTATCAAGTTACGTGTTATACAAGAGTTACGGAACAAAACAAGAAGTTACGGAACATAAGGACCATAGTTACGTGTTCAGCAAGGGAGTTACGTGATCTCCAAGTCACTTACGTGACTTAGGGAACCAATTACGTGAATATGAAGCCATAATTACGTGCATATGGGTTAATTTGTGAAGACTTACGTGAAAAGGACCAATTACGTGATAAATTATGAATTTCAGGGACCAATCACGTAACTGTGGGAGTTACGTGATGAGCAAGTCTATTACGTGACTTTCAAGTCACTTACGTGACTTAGACTTCAATTACGTGAATTAGAAGGGAATTACGTGCATAAGGGACTAATTACGTGACAAAAGGACTAATTACGTGAACAATTACGCGTCAAAAGGACTAGATATGTAAATATTCCAACAATTTCGTGACCAGAACTACAGTTACGTGACTTGGGGGTCACGTAACTCCTAATTTCGTGAGGGAGTGTTAATTTCGTGCAAGGGATGATCAGTTACGTGCATGTAACTACAGTTACGTGCATGTAACTGAGTTTTTACGAAAAATACATTCGGAAATCGATTTCTGAGTGTTCTAGATGTCTATTTGACCCCAAATTGGAACCCTGTGTCCAGAATATGATTACATACAATAATCTTAAATAAAATCCAAGTTTTGACGGTGAGAAATGGTATTTTCGGGTTTAAATCGAAATAACAAAGTTTAGAACCAAAATGATGAAATACTTACCCGATCGCAACGAATTTCGGAGGGTAGATAGAGGTGATGATGGTGAACAATAATCCGGTCTCGGATTTGAAATTGGACGGTTGGATCGCCGGAAAAGTTAGAGAGAAGGTGGGGGTTTGTAGGTGTATGTTGTGTGTGTTTTCTAGAGAGAGAGAGAGTGGATAAGAATGAGTAGGTGATGATGGTGGGGGGTGAATAAGGACAAAACAGAATTCTAGATAAGACAAAAGTTGGTGGAGGACTAAAATTGTAATAGAATTTCTCCCGTAGGACTAGTTTTGTAATAAAATTTCCGAAAAGGACTAAAAATGAAATACTTTTTAAACGTTAATCTTAATCATATAATTAAGGCATAATTCCCCTAAACTTATCATAAGAGCATACTAGACTTATACTAAAGGCACTTAAGACTATACGTTCTCGACATAGAGATTCGAATCACATACTATATACCCGATAAACATAAATACACATAAAATATAAATACGACACCCATAAAATACGAGAAATACGAATACGATACTCATAAAATACGAATACGATAAAACATAAAAGGAATACGATAGGGTCAAAGCACGAACATAATTAAATAAAACGAATACGGGACGATAGAAATATACTTAGAAATTCGCGAATGTCACAGTAGAAGTCATTATCGACTCGAAGTATCAAATACTTTTTATTCGTCATCTCGCTACGACTTATCGACGGTGAATTCGACGACTTTAAAGTTAAATACTATCCTTTATCTAAACGCTACTAAAATCTAATGTTTAACACAACGTAAATTAATACGAGGCTAAACCTATTACATTAGAGATACTTAGACCTTTTATGTCTTATGCTAGGGCACTTAGGCGGTGGATCTTATTCCGCTTTATTTTGAGTATCCGACACTCATACGCTTTATTCCGCTTTACGCTACTTGTGAGTTATTCGATGTACCGCTTTAAAAGTTTTTACTTCGGGCATGATTAGCGTAACTAAATTTTATATCTTGTTTATGCAAATTATATTATGATGCCTTAGTAATATCGTGTTACCTTACTTACTTATATGGCCTTGGTGGTAGTATAAGGCCTCGTTTACACACCTGTCAACTCTCATTGAGCCAATGGTTATATATATATATATATATATATATATATATATATATATATATATATATATATATATATATATATATATATATAGATCTATTTGGGTTTAACAAACCCTCATCGCCGTATTGGGATTTTGTCGGTGTGCGGTCCTTGCGGACGGATGTTATTACCATACTATTATTTCATGACTAAACTTAGCTTAACACACTAAGGGGGTTGTTGCCTTTAATTGTTTAGGTTCAGGTGTTTTATTCTAGGCTAAGGATTGTTCATATTTCTATTTGCTATTTAAATCAAGATATATGTTTATTACTAATGATTTATTAAACCTTTACTAAATTTTGGGTCAAAAGTTTTTAAAATTACTATTCTTCCTAACTTTACGAATAACCCACCAACATTGTGTTGACGTCGTTTTTAATGCTATTTCAGGGATTTGAGGTTACTTGATGATGCTTTTATATGACTACGTGGATCTTGCTTGGGAACTTGTTTTGTTATGTACTAGTTCTATTAGGATCCGTATGTCGATTATGTATTCGTACTATTTCCGAATTCTTGTACTTTGTAACTTTGTAACTCGATAACTTATATTTAATTCGATGTTACCCTTTTGTTATTTATTTTGTTCTAACCTATGTCTCTGAATATACTAATACTGTACACATCGGGTTTCCGCCTGAGCGGGGTGTGACAAAAATTACTCAAATTACATTACTTTGTTCCTTATGTTTGCAGGTAATGGACTCGCACCAATATTTATTTTTTGAGTGCCAGTTTTCTTCAGAGGTTTGGAAGACGATGAGGAGTATGGCTAAGCTGGATGAATCCCCCCCATTATGGCAAAATATTATTTCATTACTAATTCCATTACTTCATAGAAATATTGCATGGAATATTGTTGGAAAGGTTATTCTAGGAGCGGCAACTTATTTTATATGGCAAGAACGTAACATCTTATTATATAAGAAAGGGGCTAGGTCACCGGATCAGGTTGCGCAGCTGGTAATTTCAAAAGTTCGTATGAAGATCTCTTTGTTGCGGTTCAAGAATTGTGCTCGGGAGGATGAGATCAGGAGAATGTGGTCGATTGGTTCAAAGGGAGTGGGTTAACTCTCGTTTTGAAGTGGTTTTGATGTTAGGCTCGTATTTAGACTAGGGCGACAAAGGGCGTTAGTCAAAGTTTTCTTTTTTATGTTTTGCTTGAGTATTGTCTCAAGTTTGGTCCTGGACGTTGTCCCAATATCTGTTTAACAGATATTTTATTTTATTTATAAAAGTCCGCCAGGGTATTACCTTTTTACCCAAATATATATATATATATATATATATATATATATATATATATATATATATATATATATATATATATATATATATATATATATATATATATATATATATATATATATTATGTCAAATTTCATACTATTTGTAAAATTTTTAGTACTTATAAATATATAAGTACACATATGTTAAATATATAAACTTTACGTAGTAATTAGTTATATACTATTTAAAGTCTAAGGGACATTTTTATATACCTTACTTATAGTTTATTGTTTTATAAATATATTTTCATATTTTTACGTTATTATTTTTTAATAACTTATAATATTAAACGTTATGTATATTAGTTAATAAATAATGTTTTCATCCATACATATATATATATATATATATATATATATATATATATATATATATATATATATATATATATATATATATAAGGTAAAACAAGTAAAAAAAATTAAAAAATAATTTATAACGTTAGATATTTTGGATTATCGTTCATTTTAACCATATATCAAACTTTAAAAAACGAAGTTTTGTTGTACATCAAAAAATGGGTAGTTTTATCGTTGTGCATCAAATTTGAATATTTACTCTACAAAAACAATGAATTTGATGCACAACCTCTAAACGACATATATTTTGATGCATATCAAAACTTGCTTTTTTAAAGTGTTATAATTGAATAAATAAACATAATACAAAATTACACATATTATAAATTATTTTTTCATATTTTTTTACTTAATTTACTTTAAATATTGGTTTATAAGAACCTCCTCCTTTATATATATATATATATATATATATATATATGTGACAACCGTCTAAAAATCAGGAACTCGTTCGGTCTTTCTATCGACGAAATTCTCTAGTTACTCCTTTATCATGTTCACTCGTGTGACAATAGTCCCAAGTTCGGGGAAATCCTTCAGTTACTTCCTCGGTTCGAATCTCTCGTTACTCTTTTGTGTTCTTATCGTTCTAAGTTCGTAATTACTATATCCGTATTTTGTCGGAACTAGTGTCGGAATAACTTCCGGAATCAAATTATAAGTCCTAATACCAATAAAATCACTTTTTGAACTTTCCTAAGTTCATAACTAATCATACTTAAGAACTTTCAATTAACAAAAAGGTCCAACGAAGCAATAACACAAAAACGAAAAATAAAAATCTCGGAAAATTGCCCGGTGCGAAGCACCTGGCTCCAGAATTTCAAAAAAATTACATTTTTAGTCCCTTTCTCGTTTTACACACTCACCACCCATTTTGACCAATGAAAAACGAGTAATTACTGCAATTCCAGTGTTCCAAGAGCAGATTATCATTACTACACCTATTTCCTTTTAATTTTCATTTTACTAAATCATTTTACACACACTTAAAACACACACACATAATTTTCTCTCAACTTCCCTTCCAAAGTTCTTCATTCCCAGTGATATTTCACCACTAGAAATCAATTCTAAACCATACAAACCGTTCATAACATCCAAAGAAGCTATAGGAAGCAAAAGATTTCGAAAAGGACCACCATTGTAAAGATTTTTGAAGACCCAAATCCGACCAAAACTCATCATCCAAGCTTTTCCTCCGGTAGATCTCTTTCTTTTCACTACTTTTACATAAATAATCAATTGCATGTAAGATCTAACGGTTGAAAATGAGTTTTTATACAAATCTTTGACCTTTATGGTCAAAAACGTTTTTAATCGAAAAACCCTTTAGATCCACGAATCTGTGAATAAAAATGTTTTAGAAACT
Source organism: Senecio squalidus (assembly GCA_910822075.1). Classification (NCBI taxonomy): domain Eukaryota; kingdom Viridiplantae; phylum Streptophyta; class Magnoliopsida; order Asterales; family Asteraceae; genus Senecio; species Senecio squalidus. The sequence continues at coordinate 69,226,066 of CAJVGC010000001.1, read as the reverse complement.
GTTAAAATGAAGTTCTGGAAGATAATAACTAATTGCATGTGCAATCTAAACAACAAAAACGAGTATTTGTGAAGATTTATGTCATTTTTATACAAAAACGATTCCACCTAAATAATACTTAGATCTATGATTTATGTGGATAAAAGTTGTTTAGAAACTGTGAAAACACCATTTTATAAAGTATCTACTAGTTGCATGTCGAAATCCTTAAGTCACAAAACGTTTTTAGCAAGAAAAACACAAAACGGGAAACGGACAGCAGCTAGGTGCGCCGCACCTGCGCCCAGGTGCGCAGCACCGAGCTGCTGTTCACCCGAAAATCGTCGTTTTTACTCGTTTTAAGTTTACATTTGCATTCTGGACTTTTACCCTATCTTCTGTGGACTGAGATAAATAAAATTAATAACATTGGTGAATTACTTTGGACTATTTCGGACTATATTATATGTATTATTGTGTTTTAGGTGATTTGTGAACGGAAGTGGTGGTGTAATTTTTGGACATGAAATTTGGGCGCGGAAGCGCTGCCCAAATTTCCCTAGAAATTATAAAACCACTTCAGTAAGCAAAAGCACTTAAGATGTAATAATCAAAAACAATAAACTTTCGGACTAAACAACGTTAATCGCTTCGGACCAAATTTTCGGAACAAAAATTGGACTTAACACTTACTTACAAACAAAAGTCACACAATATCTTCTATACATAAGCACTTAATAAGAAGTTAACTTTTGAATTATATTGGTAATTCTTAGGCATTCCGTGATTCCCGGCTCCTTTCCGACCGTCTCCGAGTTCAATTCTCTTCGCAAACCGTGAGTTACAACCCCTTGTTTTATATGTTTTACATTATTTGGGGGGAAACATCAGATCATACTTGTAACTTACAAACATTATTTGCAAACTATTGTTATTTATTGAAACTTGGTTTAAACTTTGAATCTATGAAGCATTTTAACTTGAATCTTACAAACTATCATGCGTATTTGTGTTAATGCCTTAGCAGGATAACTAAACTAGGATGCTTGTTAGTAACCAATCCTTGATGGATATATAAGCCCGTAAGATCTCTTGAATGTTTTTAGTATCCTCAATTAAATGCCCGTTTTAGTCTCTCTCTCTCTTATACACTATTAGCAATAGCCGTTAGTCATATGGGTATCGATACTTAGGAGGGGTCACTCCTTACTCAGGGTTAGCGTCCCAAGTACATATTACTACCTCACTCATTGAATCACTTATTTAAATATTTTTGGGCTAGTTTTCTCGACCATACAATCGGTTTAGTGTATACTTACTACTTATATTATGCCAAGTGATTGATACAAGGTACCTTTAGTTAAGTTAAAACACATATCCCATACGCATATACATTATTTTAGCGCCTGATCCCGCTTTTACATTATTTTAGCGCCTGATCCCGCTTTTACATTATTTTAGCGCCTGATCCCGCTTTTACATTATTTTAGCGCCTGATCCCGCTTTTACATTATTTTAGCGCCTGATCCCGCTTTTACATTATTTTAGCGCCTGATCCCGCTTTTACATTATTTTAGCGCCTGATCCCGCTTAACACTATTTTAGCGCCTGGTTTCCGCTATAACTACTATACGAGTTTATTTATTCACTTTACTCGCTTACTTAATAACTTTTTACCATCTACCTTCCATTTTTGGTAACTTTCTATTTTTGGTAACTTTCTATTTTTGGTAACTTTCTATTTTTGGTAACTTCCTACTTCTGGTAACTTACTATTTTGGAAACTCTATCAAACTCTAAACTGTAACTCACTCACTACGTTTTGTAGTTGACACTTTATCTTATGTTTCAGGAAACTAATGTAAGCATTTGGAATGCATGGCAAGGAGGGTCGATATGGTCACGTGAGGCGTTTATTGGGAAAGACCTTCATATTTTGGGAATTTTCTTGTTTCAAACTTGTATTGTACTTTAAGTTAAATCGTGAACTACTTGGTTGCTTTTGAAATGTTGTATCTCGAACCATTTAAATTTTTTTTATGGAAATGACTTAAATCGTTTATATTTGCTTATGACCGTGTAATGATATTCCAGCTCTCGCGCCCCGTGTTTCCGCTTTAGCGGGGTGTGACAATATATATATATATATATATATATATATATATATATATATATATGATAAATGATCTATTAAGACACATAATTTTCTAAAGAACAAAACACACAATCTTGGCCATTCATCCCAATTTAATTTAATTGGTAAGATTAAAACCAAAACCCATTTTTTTTTAAATTAATTCATCTCACAAAACGTTAATCGTTAGACGAAACAAATTACACCGTTGCGACCGTCTCGTTTTTATCTTCAATTAGACCAGTGGTGTTATATACTTTCGAAGATTTTTTTTGTGGGTATTGAAATTGTAACGATAATATCACATATGATATTAGAACCAATTCGTAAAACTTTATAAAAGAGAATTACTATAAAAGGTATAAATAAACCGAAATTTACAAAAAATGTCGAATTTTGACGATTTTTTTTCCTTCATTTTTTTGATAAAAATGTGATAGTACGCATATCAAATGTGATAGTTGCATATCACATGTGATAGTATTGTATATCATATGTGACAATTTTTGTGTTCATTTTTCTTGACATAAATGTGATAGTATGCATATCATATGTTATCACAAGTGATAGTACGCATATTACATGTGATTGTATTGTATATCATATGTGATTTTATTATGTATATAAAATTTTGAAAACTTATAGGGCAATAAACACATGATTTCAACTTTAATTGTTCGTTTTAAAACACAAAAATATCATATTTGGTATAATCTATATAGACAAGAAAAAAAATCAAAAATTGACGATTTTTTATTTTACCGTTTGCGGAAAAATGTTGATATTTGTAAGGTACAATCACATATGATTTGAACACTAAATATGAATTTCAAAACATATATTTGTTATATTATATACATTTAACTAGAATCAAAAAGAAAAACTAAAAAAAATATGTCAAACTATTAAAATTACATGTGATCAAATCGTAATTTTATAATATAAAATTTCAAAACCAACCAAAAAACCCGGCAAAAAGTTTCGTCAAAAGTAATGCTCGTTACAATGGTGTAATTCATTCGTTTAATACATTTACGGTTTTTGAGATATTTAATTTTTAAATTGTGACAATCCGTCTTTTTGAGGTATTTTTCATTACCGATATTTATTCTTTTATTCGCAATTATTTTGACCATTGCATTTCCCTTTATATTTACTCACGTTTTGTATATTTGAGTCGGGCTTTATATGTTTTATTACTTCGTCTCTCGAGACGTAAGCTTTATAATCGTCTAAGTGTCGAATAGTTAGTATTCGCGTGTTTTTAAAGTAGGGTGTTTGCGCCGTAATCGTCGGTTAAGAAAATTATATTTCAAAATCTCATGACAAAGTTAGTCCTCTAACTTAATCTATTACAAAGTTAGTCCTTTAACGGAGAACTAACGGAATCTGTTACAAATCCAATCCTTTAACGGCGAGTTAACGAAAATTTCCACTTTTGTGTGACAACCGTCAAAAATTCAGGTACTTGTTCAATTATTATATCTGTTCGAAACGTTAGTTACTCTTTTTATCTCGTTCGCTCTATCTTAGTTCGTAACTTTTGAGTCTATACTTTGTCGGAACCAGTGTCGAAATAACTTTCGGAATCAAATTATAAGTCCTAATACCAAGAAAACACCCATTGAACTTTCCTAAGTTCATAACTTATCATAATTAAGAACTTGTAATTAACAAAAAGGTCCAACGAAGCAATAACGTAAAAACGAAAAATTTGAAAAAGGCTGAAATTTGCCCGGTGCGCCGCACCTAGTGATGAGGTGCGCAGCACCTCACGCCAGAATTCAAAAATTTTACAACTTTAGTCCCTGCCTCGTTTTTACACATCCACCACCCAATTTGACCAATCACAAACGTCTTGAACCACTCAATACTGACTTGTTACCAGTCCCTATACCCCCATTTATCATTTCTTTTTCATTTTTACTTTCATTTTTACAAAAGAAAACACACACACATACCCTCTTTTTCTCTCCATCTTCTCCCTAAAACTCACTTGTTCCAGTGACCTACAGCCATTAAAATCTATTTATAAACCATACAAATCGTTCTAAACTTCAAGAGAAGCAAGGGGGTGTTGTTATTTCGAAAAAGGACCACGGTTGTAAAGAGTTTTGGAGCTAGGATCCGACCAAAAACTCATCATCCAAGCTTTTCCTTCGGTAGATCTCTTTATTTTTACTATTCTTACACAAATAATCAATTGCATGTAAGATCTAACGGTTGAAAATATGATTTTTCATAAATCTATGACTTTTTACGGTCAAAAACGTTTTTAATCGAAACACTCTTTAGATCCACGAATCTGTGGATGAAAACACTTTATAAACTGTTAAAATGATGTCTTAAAAGATATTTGCTAATTGCATGTTCAATCTAAACAACAAAATAAGTTTTATAAAGATTTATGTCACTTTTTACACAAAAACGATTTTTATCTAAATGATGCTTAGATCTATATTTTTGTGGTTAAAAGTTGTTTAGAAACTGTGAAAACTTTATTTTATAAGGTATCTACTGGTTGCATGTCGAAATCTTTAAGTCACAAAACGTTTTTAGCAAGAAAAACACAAAACGGGATTGAGACAGCAGCTAGGTGCGCATCACCTGTGCCCAGGTGCGCAGCACCGAGCTGCTGTTCTCCCGAAAATCGTCGTTTTACCCGTTTAAAAGTTATATATACGTTCTGGACTTGTTCTAACTTTATTGTGGGACTGAGATAAATAAAAATGAGTATAATGGTGACTTGTATTGGACTTTTTGGACTCTAATGAACTATAATATATATAATATCGTGTTTTAGGTGATTTGTGAGCGGAAGTGGTAGTACAATTTTTGGGCATGAAATTTGGGCGCGGAAGCGCTGTCCAAATTTCCCTAGAAATTGTAAGTCACTTCAGCGAGCAAAAGCACCTAAGGCCTAATAATCTAAAATGGTAAATCGGACTTTTGGACAAAAACAATACAATTGCCTTTTCGGACTAATCTTAACTATACTTGACTTTGACACTTAAAGTTTAATAAAGTTTATCTATATTATTATATAAGAACATAATAATATAACAACTAATTAAACTATCTTGGTAATTAATAGGCAATCCGTGATTCCCGGCTCTCATATTCCGACCAAGTTTCCAAGTTCTCGTTCTCTTCGCAATCCGTGAGTTACAACCCCTTGTTTTACATATTTTACATGAATTTGGGGGAAACATAAGATTAAATGCATTTTATGCCTTATGAAATAAATTGCAAAATATCAAACTTTGACTTTTGATCTATCAAACTATGATTTTTGACTTATCAAACTTTGACTTTTGGACGTAATTGGACTTATTGAACAACTAATTGATCTCTTATGCGTAAATTATTTGACTTTACTTAAACTTATTAGTTCTCTCTCTCTTGACTAAACTAATTATTGATGCTTGTATGCGTAACCAACCCTTGATGGAACTATGACACGTTCTTAAGTGATAGATCTTACTCTCTTTTAAACTAAAACTACTTAGTGCCCGATGTTCTTTTTCTTTGACTTTCACACTATTAACTACTTAGCCGTATAGTAATTATGGGTATCGATACTTAGGAAAGAACCGTTCCTTGCTTAGATGGCAGTCTAAGTACATATTACTAAGTAACTTTTAATTTCCCGTTTGAGAGGCGGGGAGTTGGGGCCTCACGGTTGGATAATCGGATTAGTGTGAACACTTAAGTTATAGATGCCAAGAGGTTGATACAAGAAAATCTAATTAGTTACTTACGCATAAACTTATAAACTTTTAGCGATTGCTATCCGCTTCTACTATTTGACTAAATTTGACTAAATTTGGTCTTTACAAACTTAGGGCACCTGTACGCTCGTTACTTAGACTTTAAAGTATATAAATTTTAAGCGACTTTTCTCCGCTAATCTCCTTTATGGAAACCTCTACTTTTATATACTTTACTTACATTTTGGTCGACTATTTAAATTGTAACTCACTCACTGCGTTTTCGTAGTTGACACTTTATCTTATGTTTCAGGGAATTAGTGTAAGCACGTGATGCATGGCATGGACGGGTCGAGGAGGTCGTGTGAGAACCTTATTGGGAAAAGACTTGGCCATTTATTTTGGGAATTTTAAATGAAACTTATTTGTCGTGTAACAATGTTCTAAATTATCGTAACCAAACTATAACCAAGACTTTTCGGAAAATCACTTATGGGTCTAAACTTTAGAGAATTAATTTCGCGATTGCATATTTATTTTCAACTACGCATGGCCTGATCACTCATGCCTAGTTCAAAAGAAATTATGCAAGGACGGAACGTAATTACTAATGTTAACGGTTTTGAGTCAAAATTCCCGGTACTGTCTTTTCCCGATTCTCACGCGACTGACCCGTACATGCATTTCATTACACATTTCCTTTATCATTTCCTTGTGTCTTCTAGTACTCACGAAACTCATTGTTCAAAGATTCGTCATGTCTCAGTCATCCCGATCGCTTTCACCGTCGTACTCTCAGTCTCGCTCCTTACCGAGAGCCGCGTCGCCTTCTGAGGGCCGTACCGCTTCTGAGAGCCAAAGGCACCAGACTACCGATCCTACGGAGGACACCTCCATGGCTGTCTCGAGCAGCATCGGGTCCAGCCCGAGGGTTGTGCTACCACCACCTCCTCCGGTACCCGTTGCCGCCACCCTTCACTACCGAGGCCCACGTACCAGAATGACCGCGCGAAAGCAGGTCATTCTCCCGGGCCGTTTGCCGGATAGGATGGCTGCCCGCCAGGAGGGACCATCCCAACCTGCCCCATCACACCTACCCTTTGGTCACCCCCCAGAGGTGCCACATACTCGCAGAGCGGATCACTATGCTTGGGAGCGACAGTTCGAGCGTGAAGAGATGCAGCGCGCCAGAGACGCTGAGGCCGCGAGGCAGAGGATGCCTCCTACCCTTCAACCTCCCCCACCGGCCGCATTCCTTCACCTGCACCGCGAAGTGCGGGGATTGGCTCAGGAGACCCAGAACCAGGGACACCTCATCAGTGAGGTTACCGACTCCGCTGAACGGTTGTCGGAGCAGGCGTTGCGATTCATCGCATCGACCCGAGCTACGGCCCGTACTGTGCAGCGCCTTATCAGTATGTGCCTGGTGATGGGCACGTTGATCGTGGTTATGGCGGCAAAGATGTTTCTGGATAGGCGCCATTAGTTGTTTCTTCATTTGTATTGTACTCAGTCTGGTCGTAATTTTCTCTTCGTACGCGACATAGACTTTTATTATCTTTCTTTTTATGTATTGTGACAATGTCTTCTCAGTTCAAGTACTTGTACCGACTTTATTATTATCTATGAAATTTCTATTTTTTTTGACTTTTATGTTTGTCGTATCTTGTGAATCTTGTGCTTGTTATGATCATTATAATTCTATCTCTTGAATTCTAATCTCGCG